>JAJJWW010002861.1:0-198642 GCA_023531295.1 Papaver armeniacum | reverse complement strand
GGCTTGCAATACTTGCAACTAAGTCAACGTGGCCGTACGTGCCATTGGCACATGCCAACACGTATCGCAAGCCATGTTTCCAAACCGCTATGCCTTTGGCCCACGCCAAATATAGCGCCCTAGGCTTGCAAGACTTGCAACTAGGTCAACATGGCCGTACGTGCCATTGGCACATGCCAACACGTATCGCAAGCCATGTTTCCAAGCCGCTATGCCTTTGGCACACGCTAAATATAGCGCCCTAGGCTTGCAAGACTTGCAACTAGGTCAACATGGCCGTGATGCCATTGGCACATGCCAACACGTACCGCAAGCCATATTTTCAAGCCGCTATGCCATTGGCCCACGCCAAATATAGCGCCTAGGCTCGCAAGACTTGCAACTAGGTCAACATGGCTGTACGTGCCATTGGCACATGCCAACATGCTCGTGGTAGCTTTTCTACCAAGGCCGAGCCCTAACGGCCACGCATGCCATTGGCACATGCCAAACACACACGCCGGTAGCCTAACTTGCAAACCGTGCAACCTACCACCAAAGCATTCCGACATGCCGATGGCACATGCCACACACGCCACTAGCAGCTCGCATTACCACTTACGCCGAGGTGCAACTCGCAACGAAGGCATTCCGCACATGCCATTGGCACATGCCACATGCGTCCCTAGCAAAGACCACTTGCACTCAAGATGCAACCAACACTCGAGACATCAACACAAACCGGGGATGCTTTTTAGGTTTTGGTTTGGCGGTCACAAACATGCGAGGCATACACTACGCTCACATACATTAAGAAAGCGTGAAAAGGAATAAAGCGGTCAAATAAAAGGAAATAATGGTGAAAACGTTTTCACCCATTAACACCATGCGGTTACCACCTCCTCCCATTATTTCACCCTTTACTCTTTCCTTCATGAGGCCAGACGTTTCAATCTCGACTTGTATAAATAGATCTTACCTATTTCCACTGCACACAAGTCTCGATCGGAGAAAATACTACACTCTCAGAAAAGCAACTTTGCAAGCTCTCCCAAAAGCTTTCATCTCTTGCAAGCTTCCCAAGCTTCTTCTTTCTCGATATGTCGAGACGCTACTCTCTAGAATTATTCTCGGTCTCAACACCTTTCTTTGCTTCCCTCCCCAAATCAACCCTTCTCCTCCACTTTGTGACCGAAGAAGTTTGGAAACGGCCATTTCTTGGTTTAGGCCGGACTTGTAAGGATTGATCTCTCGAATCTATAAAGTGCTCACGTGCAGCACATTTGTTTAGGGTTTGAACCAGTTTCTCACTCACCTACCGAAATTATCGAAATCGGAAGAAATGATTTTTACCCATAGACACATGTTTTCTTACAGATTTGACATTCAACAGTAGAATAATCAATCCATGGTGAGGTGGTCGATCGGATCTACTAGCGTAGTCATTGGATCTACCTCGGACGAGAGGATCCTGAACTGCATGCAAAAGATTTTGTAGAAAAGAAGGTTGAGTTGGTGACTGACTCAAGAGCAACATAGGTTTCAAGTTGTTGAGCTTTAAGCCATTGTTCATGAGTTAAGAGTTTAGCTTTCAAATCAGCAAAAGAGATTTGAGTCTCAAGATTATGTATAACAATCACAACGTTGTCATAATCTCGACCCAAACCATTAAGAATATGCATAACAATATCAACATCAGCTACCTTTTCTTTGATAGCAGCTAGAGAGTCAGTAATACTTTTAACCTCTTGAATAAACTCAGCTACAGAACGAGCACCTCTTTTAATGGTTTGCAGTTGACCTCTAAGCATAGATCGGCGAGCAGAAAACTGATTAGAGAATTCCTTAGCAAGGTAAGACCATACTTGAGCAGCAGTAGTACATCCAAGAACAGAACAAGACAGAGAATCTGAGAGAGTAGTGTTTAGACAGCCAAAGTTAACAAATCTATCCCATTTCCTCCATTTAAAATAAGCAGGATTTAGTACTTCTTGATATCCATCTTTAATGAACTCTGGTGGTTCTGTGATCGATCCATCAACGTAACCCATCAGATCTGTACTTATAAAGACAGATTCCAATTGATTTTTCCAGATGAGAAAGTTTCAATCATCAAGTTTTAAAGTAACAAAGTGAGTGATGTTTTGGAAGGGAAAAGACACACGATAGTCTCATAGTGAGGTGACGAGACACTGCACATGGTTGAAGCAGGTAAAGATACAGAAGGTAATGTTATTGTCCAACGGAGATAAAATAAAAGGTAATGTTATTGTCCAACGGAGATAAAATCAGTAGATGTAGAAGTTTGAGTGTATCATAAGTAAAGAGATGTGATGTAGGTGAAGTTGCAGTAAAGATGAGGTACTGTAATATGTGGATGTAATGTAAAGTAGTTGAAGATGATGTGATGTAACATAAGATGAAGATTAAGTGAGGTATACGGAGGAAGCTATAATTGAGAACAAACCCTAAAGATTTTTTCCTACAGGACCAACCTTTCTCGTGATACCATGACAGAAGTTATGAAGACTGAAAAAGTAGTTGCATTGAACGTGGCAAGTACAAGATAGAGTTGTCTAATATATAGGAACAACTGAGGAGGACAACAAGAAACAAACTATACCCTAAGTGAAAGTAAAAGCAACAATAGAAAGGCAAGAAAAACCATAAATATAACTAGGAGTTCAAAGATGACACCTCCGGATACACCAAAGGATAAAACGAGTTGAACTACTTCCCTCTAACAGTCTAGTTTTGCCACCTTGATAAATGCTGCCTTATTGAGTGTTGTGCTTAGGATTTGGATGTTATGTGACGCATATATAGATTTCGTTGTTGTGTACTTGGTCTTTTCTTCTCGGCAGAACATGTCTTAACATTATCTGGAATCGATTTGAATTTCAGAACAACGGTGTAACACCGAACAAACGTTCGGGCATGACAGTGTGTGAAGGAGCGTGAGAAGAATTGATGGAGTATTTGGAGTGGAGAACCCCTTTTGGTTTGGTGTTCCCTGTCCAATCACAAAGATCAATCTTTGTAAGGTCCCAAACCCCGTTCTTTATTACCCAGGAGAGGAGTGTATTACAATGTTAGGCAGAAATCAGGGAGCATATAACACTTCTTAGATTAGGATGCAGAAGAGTTGTAGCATGTTATGTACTTTCTAGTTACAGTTCCTCTTTTTATTCATTTTGTCCAGCGAATTTTATTGTTAGTGTTGGGTAATTTTTACAGAAGAAACCAAAACAGGAAACTAGAGTTTTGGTAGTATATATATATACACTTGCCAATTGAAACACTATGGTAGGAATCTGAGATCCTAACAATGAAATTTAGTCAGGCCTCTCGCATATGTTTGGTCAACTTATTACTGTAGGTATATGATGGTCATTTGTATGTGTTGTCTCTTATAACTTGATGTTGTTACATATGGGATGGTGAAATGGAACTCAGTCTAAAAGTGGTCACCTCTCTGCTCGTGGGTTTTCCAAAAACTTAAATCTTGAATCATCAAGACAGAGCCCACCCCGTATTGTATGACAAACTACTACGCTCTACTCTTTATATATTGACCTCCCAAATTTTTAGGTGAAACACTTGAAACCAAATTAGGCATGCTTTTTCCTAGCATATAATGATTTGCAATCTCCTCAACAGAGTTTATGTTCAAAGGCGATTGCCGATTAGTGTTCACGTAAAACTGAAAACACCTTGGAAGTCTAAAGTTCAGGTGAATTGAATCTTGTAATAAGAAATATGTGCCAATACTTGCATTGGATTTAGTACTAAGAGCAAAGCCATATATAGTTGTTCCCACTGGTTAATAATTTTGCAAATTTTTTTTTTTTCAAGTTACACTTCTACGTTCTTTATCAACTATATGCACAAATCTAGATCAAACATTAAGTTTTTGATATCAAAAACATAAATACCTATTGTATCAATGACATCCAGAGATACATCAATGACTTTGTTGATACCTAACGGATGGAAATACATATGGGCCAAACACTACAAGCCTGCCATATCCATATATAGAATATCCATTACTCAAAAAAAAAATTCTCAATCGTTGGATCATCCATCAAAATTTCTCCCATGCCCTAAAAAAACGAGGGAACCCTATAAAATATTTTGTGCCGTCTAAAAACTAAATCGGCCGCCTTCATATTTCCTTGCTAGATCTTAAAATTTCCGTGGATGACTCTCATTCTCAGATAATGGATGATTCTTCAAGAATACATTTGTGTCTCACATTGTAGTTAGAATTACAACTACTCTCGTGATTCCTCCAGAAGAATAAGAATATATGAAACTCTTGTCTGGTGTTAACAATTCGCTCACACAATGATTTTTCCTCTCAAAACTCAAGTTTATCACAACGTCTACAGTGGTATTCCAGTGAAACATTTCCATGAAAATGAACTACCAGGGAATTTGCATGACCTCTGCGCTATCGTTTGTAGTAAGTTGTGATGTCTGTCGAGCTTATTACCTTGAAGAGGAGTAATATTAGGATCCAAGATTACTTGGTCCTGAAGATTCAAACTTCTAAATTAATTGTCTGATTAACCAGTAGCAAGGTAAACTCTTCAAAAAATAATTGTTGTTCTTTTTCTTCTTAGGGTTTATAGTGTAACCAATTGGTTGATCTATTCGATTTGTTTGATTTTTGAGTTCTTTAAATTTGGACATGTGTAATTTGAGAAACGTATTAAGTTAATTACTAGTATTTTTTCTCAAGATTTGGTGACCATCTAGGATGAAAGGTATATGATTAAGAAATAATGTCTTTCATTTCTTTGTTTTATTTAATTAGCATCCTTGTTTTGTAACTCAGTTCTGTATATAGTATAGATATACGCAAGATGCTGCGTGTCTTTGTGTTAAGGGTATGCTGTTTGATTATTTTTTTGTCCTAAACAAAGCAAATGTAACATTATCAGGAATCATTTGAATTGCAGAACTACAAGTTTTGCACTCAAGAAATTTCCAGACATCACTTAATATGAAGAAGCATGAGAATAAATGATGGACCATTTGGTGTGGAGCTCTTAGTTAATATTTAAATCTTTGCAGCAATTTTTCAACTCTTGGCAGGGCAATGATCAGACTCCCAAGATTATCACTTCTAGTTGCACTACTAATGAGGCTGCGTGTGCAAGAATCTGACTAAGAATGGGAATTCAACTGGGATGTAGAAATGGAACTACAGTCTAAAAGTGATTACTTCTTTGGTTTTGGATGTTACATGAAGAGTACCTGCAGTTTCATGATAGCTTTATTGCTGGTGTTAAAATGATCCATTATTCAGAAAGAATTTGTGCAATTTTGAGTGAGATGAGATCTAACAAAAATGAACAAGAGAGAGATTGTGTTAGAGACGGCTGCTGAAGAGATTTTTTAAGGGTATACCTTATAGTTTTAGACAAAAGGATCCAACGGCTAGAGCTGTTTAGGTTTTGAGATTAATTAGGGTATTGAAAGCGTGTAGGCCTATGTCTTCACGGCCCAGAAATAAAAATGCCCATCAAGAACAAGAACAGTGAGCGTATATGGTGGACTTAATCCCTATTAAGTGTCATTTAGTTTGATGCGGCAAACAGGTGCACATATTTTACAACCAACATTGTCCGTAAATTCAAACCATACAAGGTCGACTTGAGCAGAATTTAGGACTTCGATTAAACTTCGAACAATAAAAGCGTATCCAACACATACTCGACTATGTATTAATACAAGTATGTCTGAGCCACGAGTGAATGTGATACACAGTTAACTCCTCAGCTCAACATAGTGTTGTTCCGTTGTTCCTAAAGTTTGATGCAAAAAAAGAATGATTTCCTTTTTAAAATCATTCTATAATAAACCATGAACCCGATGAAGGGGTAGGTCGGTGTATATGAAAAAAATTGGCAACCAAAAGATCGCAAATTTTAAACTAAAAACACAACAAGAAGAAGATACACTTCAACTAGAGACATAAAACACAAACCAATACATAAGTAACTCGGTTGCCTGTATTACTTGTTATAATTTTGTTAAGATGGTTGTGACCGAAGTATCTATTCTCTAGCTGAAATTCTAAATAATCCATTACTAGATAACCACATCGAAACATATATTTAACCGTTAATTCAGCAATTTAAGATTTTGCCAGACACATTCCTTCATACTTGTTAATACATTAGTTTTGATTTTCACGAGAGATACTGGATGTGACATACTCAATAATCTCTGCTGTGAAGCTTCTGAGCTGCAGCTTGACCCACATAAGCCTACCCATACCAATAATCACCCTGCATTTCAAACTTAGAACTGCCTAATCAGTTGTTGTGTATGAATACTGAGAAACCAATGATCTGAATATTATTCAATAATGTGATTATTACAAAGCTATCATTGACTATTAATACAACCAAAACATGTGTATGTAGTGTTATTATAGACACACAGATGACTCACACACTTACAACATAAAAGCTAAGTCAAGTCATCATACATATTATCTAATACACCCCCTCAAACTGTTAAGGGCTAACTAAACAGTTTGAATCAAAAAAAAAAAAGCTAAAAAACAAGAGCAACTAACAAGTACTGACAAATACATCCAGACTAAGAAGACAAACTACAAAGTATCAACTAATGTAGTGCTTTTGACAGAAGCAACCATGTAGAAACACCATAAGCACTTAGCATTCAGAACAAGAGTGTAGAAGCATCACAGCTTTTAGAAGTACAAATGAAGTATAGTTGTAGCCCACTATGCGTGAGGTAAACACCTTAAAATAGAAGAATCACTTTTGCGGAACCACCGGAAGAAGCAAACCGTAAACTTGTATCCATTAAAAACTTCAATAACTTTGAGAAAGTATGAGAGCAAAGTCCTTTTGTGAAAATATCTCGCTATTTGATCTTCAAATGAAATATGTTGAAGCTTTAAAAACCCTTTCTCCACCAGCTCCCTCACAAAGTGTGATATTGAATCTCTATGTGTTTAGTCCTTGCATGAAAAAATGATTAGGAAGCTAAAGCTAAAGCACTTGTATTATCACGGAGAAGCAATGTTGGTGTAGAAAACAAGAATATGTAGTTCGACAAAAGATCAAAGAGCCATTTTAATTTCGCAGAAGCAACAAATAAACATTTGTATTCACCACCAAGACTTTGAAATCGTAGGTCGCTTTTAAGACCAAGAAACTAAATTAGAACACAAAAACATAGCATATCCATGGATCTTCTTGTATCTGGACACCCCGCCCTAACTGAAGTCAGATATGCTTTTAAATCCTATAAACCGCTTTTTCTCAAAGTAATTCCTAAACCAATTGTGCCTTTTAAATACCTTAAAATCCTCTTAACCAATCAAATGCACATCTCAGAGGTGAATGCATGAATTGTGATACATAATTCACACCAAAACATATATCTGGTCTAGTAATAGTTAAATATTGCAAGCTTCCTACAAGTGTTCTGTATCCAGCAGCATCTTGTAATTTGACACCATCATGTACTGAGACTCTTGCTCCTTTAGTTACTGGAGTATCACAGGGCTTACTATCAAGCATATTAGCTTTTGATAACAAAAGTATACTTATTCTGTGTCAATGTAATAGAATCACAACCTCTAACAGCTTCAATTCCTAAAAAATAACTCAACTCACCAAGCTCTTTCATGGCAAATTCACTCACAAAATGATTTTTCCTTTCAAAATTTCCTCGGTAATCTTGTATCCCCGTAATGATTTTGATTATTTAATATATTTCCTAGTTTATTGGTCTTCCCTATATTGAGAATATTGAGCTCTATATATACCATGAGCTGTGTAACCAATTGAGTAACCTAAATAATAAGAGATTCTTTTATATCTTTATCTTTGAACTTGGTATCAGAGCTAGGGTTCTTGAATCATGGGAAGTGATTTGGAACTATATGAGAGATCTGGAAAACTAAAACATAAAGAGAAGATGTAAACATCTAACAAATGTGCCCCCATTGTTGTTCAATATGAAGGTGCAGATTCAAGGCAGAATTATTCTTGATGAAACCGACTATGATTTGTGGTGACAAATCATGGAGATGCATATCGTTGAGAAAGAAAAAGTTCTTTTATTTTAGGTAAAACAAAACAACCTATCAAGAAGACGAGGGATATGAAAAGTGGTACATAGATAATCAAAAAGTCAAGAGATGGTTGTTGATGTCCATGTCACCAGAAATCATGAAGAGATATGTTCGATCACCTACTGCTCGAGATATTTGGAAATCACTATCTAAATCCTTTTATGATGAAGATGATGAACTACACGTATTTACTCTCAATCAACGAGCATTTTATGCAAAAAAAAAAAAAAAAAAAAAAATGGCAGAGCACTCTCTATTTATTACGAAAGCTAACCGAAATCTTTGGAGAGTTGGATCATCATGATAAAGTGGTTATGGAGAATACAAATGATATTGATACCTATGTAAAATGAATTCAGCGTCTAAGGGTGCATATCTTCCTTGCTGGGTTAGATGAAAATTTTGGGCAGATCCGTGGTAAAATCTTGAGAAAGGATCCTATTCCTGAATTGGAAATTTTTTAATAATAAATTTGTTATTAATACTTAATAGATTAGGGTCAATTTAGTCATGCTGAAAACTTGGAGATATAAATTGAATCTGGAACTATTAATCATAACCGTAGATCTTATATTTTGGGTTATACATATATATATATATATATATATATCATCTTATAGATGGGTTCATGAAAGAGAGAGGGTTCAAACTCGGGTTTTTGAGAAATTTCCACTATTAAATATTGTTGGTACACATTCATTGAATGTGTGAGGTCAGCCTATCATGTCCGAGCTTAGGTATATTGTACTAACAGGGCTTGCGCATTGAGCTGCAATCGAATAAATTCTGGAATTAATTCATGGGCATTTCAAGAAATCACATAAACTTCTATACATATAAATTCAGCAAACCCTAGAATTTCCGTAGATACAGAGTAAGGGAGGAGACTACCATTGTGAGTGGAGGCGGAGTTCATGGGAATTTCGGTAAATCACATAAACTTCTATACATATAAATTGAGCAAACCCTAGAATTTCCGTAGATACAGAGTAAGGAGGAGACTACCACCGTGAGTGGAGGCGGAGTTTAACGAAAACTATTAGGGAGATTATGATCGGAGTTTAATCGGAGTTTGCGGTTGCCAAATTCGATGGGAAAATATGATTGGAGTTTTGAGACATAAATCCTTTGAATTTGTCATAATGACTTATCCTCTCAAATCTCGGTTGTGTAGTGTCACAAGTATTTCCTGAGAGTAATGAAATAGATCAATTTGGAGCGATCTTGATCAGAAAATATAAGATCTCGTGATATATTGGCCTTAATCATTGAATTAGAGATGTTTGAATTTGTTTGTTTCTCCGGGTATCAATTTGTATAGTTTAGACTCTAGAAAAACAATAGGATTTGAGCAAGAATATAATTGGGCCGACAACCGGAGGGCCCGAAGGGCCGGTAGGGAGGGAGTCCCTTTTATGGCCACTTTTTTTGTCAATTGAAACCTAAGAAAAATTCACAATTTCGTGAAAAAGATTAGATTCTCCCTTCCAAGAGTTTTCTCCCATTTCCAGTGAACTGACCAGAATACCCTTATACTTAAAAACCACTTCCTTAATTATCCTCACCTCTATTTATTTTATTTTCACCGCTGCCACTCCCGTTTACCGACACCACCTGATTTATTCGCCTACCACCACGGTCACCATCATCGTCACAATCACCGCCACAACCAGAACCACCACCTCCGCCGCCGCCACAACCAGAACCACCACCTTCGCCGCCGCCACAACCATCTCTAACCAGCATCACCAATACACCTTCATCACCACCAGTCCACCAATACACCTCCAGCACCACCGCCACCACTAACAACACCCCTGCCAGCTCCCCAGTACTACTAGCACCACCAGAACCACCTCTAATCGAAACCCAAAACTTATTCTCTTCCGTTCATCCCTACTCTCTCCCGATAACCCCTACTAAACCTTCTTCAGTCCCAACAATACCATCACCACCATTACACTCTAGCAAGGAAGCAACACCACCATCACCACCATTACACTCCAGCAAGGAAGCAACACCACCACCACTATTACATTCGCAACATTCAGGTTCATCCAGGGACGGAGCTAGAACTTTTGTTTAGGGGGGACAAATATATATATTGATATTGATGAACGAAACTTGGTAGGCGGCCGAAGGCCGCAAAATTTTTTCACCTTTCCTTAATCAGTATTTTTGGTTGATAACACAACAAAATACTTGTTAAATTGTGTTAATATATGAATTCGCATATAACACTTACTATCTAAGGGTTTAATTGGCTGTTTCAAAGTTATCTAAGGGTTTAAATTGTTAAATAAGAGACTTGTTAAATTGTGTTAATATATGAATTAGTTAACTATTGTCATATTAGCTATCTGACTCTTGAATTTGCTAAGAATATGCCATTTAATCCAGGAAAGCAGCAACTTTCCATATTTTCTTTCTTAATTAGCCATCGGTAATTGAGGGGAGATAAGAATTTCATATGTTTTACAATTTATCAGTACTATGCCTTAATTTTCCAGTATTATGTCATAAATTTGTCCCCATATGTCTTAAAATTACCAAATTACTAAGGATATAAAGCTAATATTACAGAATCTAGGTGGGACTGCTGTCCCTATTAGATCCTGAGTAGCTCCGTCCCTGGGTTCATCTTGTTTAATTGTCACCACCACCGGCCTCTTCCTCCACCTCCAATTCCAGTAACAACATCACCACCATTAGAAACCGCAACCAATACCATCACCACCAAATTTTAAAAATCACCCATCTCTTCCTTCGTTTTCTTTTCACCAAAGAACTCCATCACAACCACGACAACCATATCCACCACTACTACCAAATTTCATGAAAATTAAAATTTTAAGAACATTAATTTCTTCTTTCTTTGACGCAAATGATAACAATACTAACACTTGATGAACTTTTCTGATAGATTAATTACAAAATCAATCAAAAAATAAGAACATAAGATGCACCACCGCCATAACTCCCACCACAACACACTACCGTAACCAGAACAACATCAGCACCACCTTAACTCTTGAAATTGAATATTCTTTGACCCTCCCTTCAACTAATTCTACTTCAATCAATCATACCCAAACTAATAAGAAACAATTACAATCAAACTAATCAAAATCTCCACCACCAACGCCACACCAGCATCGCCATTAGCAGAACTGTATTGAGAGTTGAGTTTCGCCCATGGCTGAAGCCATTTTTCTTTCAATTTCTAATCGTAAAAAAAGGGAAAAAATTGTTCATATTCGATTCATATACAAACACAATAGAAGTTTAAAGTTTGTTTCAATTTTAGGAAATTGATCAAACAAAGAAGAAGAAAAAATAGAAAAAAAATGAAGAACAAAGCACATGAGATCAAATTTATTCATGGAGTTTTAAATCTGAAAAATGTCAACAGTGGTACCTTTAGTTTAGAAAAGAGACGAGGAAGAAGAAGGGAGAACTGCGGACAAGAACATTAAGGATTAGGTTTACTTCATTTTTTATATACACATTGGGAAACTAATGTACTACCCTTAGCTATGTTATAGTGAATTTACACCCGTCAGTCATGCATGCTTTCTAGGACTCGTGGGAACAAAACTGAAGTGGTACATCAAACTTGATATCTTGTAGTATCATACACCCTCGAAGGGTACCCAAATACCCATGGTCCCATACATAACCAAACCCCTGCAACCGCTGTTGCCGCCACCACAACAATGTTGCATTATGACACGATATCTTTTTTTTGTTCAAGCCATTATGAGACAAGTTATTTGCATGTATAACTCGGTATTATGCTGGGCCCTCCTCACCCTGGTTTATTTGGTGGGAAGTAAGAAGTTTTTCTTACCGTCCCATTATAGAGGTGTTTGATTTTTCTTCGGTCAACCCTCCCCACCGTGGCAGCGGTCATCTAGTTGGTTTTAGTTCGGAAATGATTTCAGGGTGTATTCACCTCTGTGTTGTACTTGTAACTTTTGCTTTATCATCTGAAACATAGAAAAATCCGTTGGCAGCTTACATTTCGATTTTCTCTCTAGAAATTAATATTACAAATATCTAGTTCTGATTTTTCCATCATGATACAACTATTTTCCATGTGCCATAGCCTTTCTTTGACTGTAATACAAAAACCAGTATGGACTATATAATAAACTGTCCCCAATTAAATTTTGAAGTTTGGGTAAAAGTCTAAGCAATTGCTGCTCTAGTCTTGTAGTGCTATCATGAAGCCATCTTTTGAATCATGTTAGAAAAAGAATTCAAAGGAATAGGAGGCAAATCAGTGGCAAAGTGAGCCAAGAATAATTCAAAACTTCACCATCCTAGCCAGGCTTTGGGCCGGTCTCAATAATCCCAATCAGTATTCATGCGGAAGTGGTGTGGTCTTGATCCAAGAGAGTTAATTAAGAGTCTTGGTACTCTCGCAGTATCAAACAACAGAGAACATTAAAATGAAATAAGAAGTTCAATTAAACTCTCGCAGTACCAACCACCACTTCATGTAGAGGATTGGTAGGGGTCTTGAAGAAAATATTATGCAAGTGCAAGCAAAATCAATTGGATGAAATTTTACTGTTGCTCTGAGGAGAAAATATCAAAAAAAAAACCATGTCAGCAATGGTTGGAGAGGCCCGAGGTTGCTCAATAATGGTTGGAGAGGCCCGAGGCCCCAGTTAGGAAATTCATGAAAGAAGGTGGCATAAAACGAAACCTATACATGCTCCAAACAGCCAAATCATAAACACGAGACTCGAAAAGGCAGCGTTAATCTGGGTGACAAAACTAGATGAAACAAGGAAACATTCCCTTTATTCAAGGTAACCCCACCCAGTGTGTTAAACAATTTTGGATGTAAACTTGGAACATTGCTCCAAGACCCATTATATAGTGAGACTGGTCAATTTCTTTTGATGTGAATGTCCGGCAGTGTCAAAGAAACATCAGCTGATTCAGAATAGCTGCTTACCAGTTAAAAGAAGTAAGGAATACGATTAGATTGGTTCTTGTTTTAATCATATATACTTATAACAATCTCACAAGTAGTTTACATTATTTGTTTGGCCAATAAACTTGTGTACAATCAAATCGGTCCTGAATAGAGTACCTTTTGTTGGTAGCAATTAGGACTGTTTTGTAACTGAGATTCTTAATTATGCATTACTACATAATTCAGGATTTAGTGATGCCCCTGCATCATTTAGTCAGACACTTCTTTCGTAATAGTAAATATACTAGCTTAGAGAAGTCATTATTAAAATTCGTCTAATCAAACCTAAGGACATTTTTTCATGTTTGTACATAAACCTAGATGACAAAAAACAAAGACTTCAACCCAAAGCTCCAATAACTTATTGATTTGGTAGTTGCAGAACATTCCCATAGTTTTAACACTTACAAATGCTTTTGACGACAGGAATGCTGCTTTCTTATAATTGTGCACTTGAGTTTCCAGTAATTACTTTGGAAGTCGCTTCCAAGTTGATCATGATGAGGCTGAATCATCCATTCAGAGATACCTGTCGCCGATTTGAATGAGGTCGTTGGGATGAAGGTTAACTTTGGGCAAGATGTGAGAATGAGGATGTTGGGCTGAAGGTTGGTAAGAAGGTTAAGTGTGTAATTGATTTAGAGACCCCTGATTCCCTTGAGGGATATGCAAACATTTGAAGTGAAATCCCCTAAAGTTGAGAAGGATTATATCCGAATACTGAAAAGTGCCTAGACCAATTTTCTGCATTGGGAACAACATGAATTAATAAAAATTAAGCTAAAGTTGGAAGTGATTTTGGTAATACTTGTTTGATACTTACTCTTATAATGCCAGTTACTAAACTTTCTTCTGCCGGAATAGATACTACACCTTCACTGCAACCGAACCAACGTATAAGAACTCCATTTCCGAATCTGCTCATACCAAATCAACCATCTTCTCATCATCTTCATCTTCTTCTTTTGGGAGTTTCATGTGAATGATAAGAGTACTGTGATAGAAATTGTGTTAAGATGATCCATTACTCAGAAAGAATTTGTGCAATTTTGCGTGAGATGAGATCTAACAAAAACGAACAAGAGAGATTGTGTTAGAGGCGGCTGCTGAAGAGATTTTTTAAGGGTATACCTTATAGTTTTAGACAAAAGGATCTAACGGCTAGAGCTGTTTAGGTTTTGAGATTAATTAGGGTATTGAAAGCGCGTAGGCCTGTGTGTAGTGTTTCGCTCAAGCCTTCACGGCCCAGAAATAAAAATGCCCATCAAACTATATTCCGTAACAACAAATGTTTTTTTATAACTAAACGTTTTTTATAGCTTAATCCCTATTAAGTGTCATTTAGTTTGCTGCGGCAAACAGGTGCATATATTTTACAACCAGCATCATATTTGTGTCCGTAAATTCAAAACATTACCCAATCTCAGTATTGTGTGCAATTCTTTCTAGACCCTATATGGAAATGATTAGGAAATGTCCTCAGTTTTACAGCCTAAAAGTGTTGCACTGCATGAAAACTTAAAACGCTATGAAACTTACATATTTGTATGCTTGTTTGAATTGATTGGTAGAGGAACCAAGTTTTGCTTTGTGTTTGCACCGGCAGATACAGCATTGCGTGGATATAGTTTAATTTTTAGGTGAAACAATCATATGTTGCTTCTAGGTTACTTTTGTTGTTTAACTCTAGAGAATATATTCTCCGCTGAGGAACTTTAGATGATATACAACCCATTCATCATTACTTAATAGTTTTATTGGCGAGATAAGAAATTAGTGACACTGGTAAAATCATTGTCCAATCAATCTTACCTATTCTGTTAATTTTATTGGGATAACCCTACACTGGCGGCTTATACATGAACAACGACGTTCTGTAAAGCTCCATGATGGGTATCCTTGCTCAAATGCCAGTTCAAATCATTTGGTGACGCTCTATAACCTGAAGTATAAAGTACAAGCTTCACAACTAATCTTACAAAGATTTTTGATGCCAGGAATGTTGCTTTCTTATACTTGTGTTTATGGGTAAAAATCGTTTCGCCGATTTCGGTAAATTCGGTAGGTGAGTGAGAAACCGGTTCAAACCCTAAACAAATGTTCCGCACGTGAGCACTTTATAGATTCGAGAGATCAATCAGACAAGTCCGACCTAAACCAAGAAATGGCCGTTCAGACTTGCTTCCGGTCACAAAGTGGAGGAGAAAGGGTTGATTTGGGGAGGGAAGCAAAGAAAGGTGTTGACACCCAGAATACCCCGGAGAGTAGTGTTTCGACTTGTATCAGAAAGTGGAAGCTTCGGAAGCTTGCAAGAGATGAAAGCTTTTTGGAGAGCATGCAAAGTTGCCTTTTCTGAGAGTAGTATTTTTCTCTTGACCGAGACTTGTTGTCCGGTGGAAATAGGTAAGACCTATTTATACAAGTCGAGATTGAAACGTACCTGAGTTCATGAAGGAAGAGAGTAAAGGGTGAAATAATGGGAGGAGGTGGTAACCGCATGGTGTTAATGGGTGAAAACGTTTTCACCATTATTTCCTCATTTATTTGACCGCTTTATTCCTTTTCACGCTTTCTTAATGTGAGCGTAGTGTACGCCGTAAGTCAGATCACAAACCAAAACCCCGGAAAGCATCCCCCAGTTTTGTGTTGATATCTCGAGTGTTGGTTGCACCTTGAGTGCAAGTGGCAATGCCAGAGCTGCTAGTGGCGTGTGTGGCATGTGCTAACGGCATGTGCGGAATGCCTTGGTGGTAGGTTGCACGGTTTGCAAGTTAGACTACCAAATAGTGTGTGGAATGCCTTGGTGGTAGGTTACACGGTTTGCAAGTTAGGCTACCAAAGGTGTGTGGAATGCCTTGGTGGTAGGTTGCACGGTTTGCAAGTTAGGCTACCAGCGTGTATTAGGGCTACGGCTAGGTAATGAAAGCTACCAGTGACGCATGTTGGCATGTGCCAATGGCATGCTTGGCCATTAGGGCCACGCCCTGGTGAGAAAAGCTACCAGTGAGCGTGTTGGCATGTGCCAATGGTAACTGATGCAGCCATGTTTGTCGTCCAACATCACAAAGCCGCCGACCGCTTAATCACGCTATTGCAGTCCAGTTGATCGCAAATGCTGCAGTCCAGCTTCATAGTCAAAGGTCACCAAGGATGACTCATTGGAAAGATTGCTAAGACGCCAGGATGTTCGATCTGCAGCATATTCAAGTCCAAAGTTGAAAAAAAAAATTGCTTCTCAAATAACGCAGTGTCCACATGTTCGAGTTTGTAGTTCGTCAAAAACACTCATCATCATGATCGCACGGTTGTCAAGTTGCTTACATCTCTAGGTGCTTGAATACCCAAGAGAAAACCTCCATAAAAGCATCTCAGAAAGTCCCAGAAAAGGCCACAAAAGTGCAACAAAACCATGGTGAAAGGCCCATGAGAAACAGCAACGGTTCTAGAAGAAAGCCAACAGTTTCTTAAAACAGTTACACCAGCCGTTGCAAGATAGAAAAGACAACGGTTTTCAAAACTTGTCACAAAAGGTCCGAAGGCAAAGACCACATTTCGGAGAAAGCGTCGCAAAATGTTTCAAAAAAAAAAACGGCGTCCCAAGCCGGCCACAAACCGATCGTCGATCTGGTAATACCAAAGCGGCGGACCCATGGTTTTATTTTTGGTAAGACATTTAGAAGTAAACCAAAGCTCCCTTATCCAAACATTTATGTTAATACCAAAATTGCCTTTTATATTAATTTAATTATTTACTTTTTTGAATTTACTTTTAACCGAACTATATCCTGTTTAGTTCGGTTAGCTCACAATTTTTCTCCAAACCGAACTTTTTTGTTAAAAAAAAAAAATTGGAAAAAAAAGAAAATTTAAACAAATTTTTTTTATAAATATTCTTGTTTAAAAAAAAAGTTAAAAAATTAAATAAAAAATATGTTTTTATTTAATTAAAGGGTAACTAAGTCATTTTACAACTTTAGGACACCCCTTATAACTTTGGGGTGGTTGGGCTAAGTAAACCATGGTCCCCAAAAAAAACCATGGTCCCCGGAAAACGGTTCTTTATAAGTGCGCCAGGCCTCTCCATCCATTCTGCTTCAAGTAAACCATGGTCCCCGGAAAACGGTTCTTTATAAGTGCGTTAGGCCTCTCCATCCATTGATGGTTGGTCTTTTGCTTCAATCACAACCCTATAGTCATTGGTTTTACACGCAACCGCCTCAATCCACTTAGAGACATAGTCTACAGCGACAAGGATGTATAAGTTACCAAACGAATTAGGAAACGGACCCATAAAGTCAATACCCACACATCAAAGACCTCAAAAATTAAAATAGGGTTCAAGGGCATCATGTTCCTACGGGAAATGGTTCCTAATTTCTGGCAACGTTCACAAGTAACACAGAACTTGTGGGAGTCTTTAAACAACGAAGGCCAATGGAATCCACACTGCAATATCTTAGCAGCAGTCTTCTTAGCACTAAAGTGACCCCCACAAGCATGGTCATGACAATAATATCCTAATAATCTGGTCTGGACAATAATTAAACAAATAAGGATCATCCTAAAAGAAGTGCTTAACCTCGGATAAAAACCTAGAACGATCTTGTTGTTGATGGTGGTTTTTAAACAAGGGGTAAAATCGTAAAACCCCATGACCTAGTGTTACCCGCAACACATTAACTAAGAGCATTTAACTCAAAAATAATTAATAGGGGTATTTTTTTCAAAAATACCGGATTAGGGGTTTTCGACACGTAACCCTAATTCCAAAACCAAGTCGCACACTGCGCACCATGGCAACGATGCCAAACCAAGCCACATATCAAGCGCACCATGGCAGCAATGCCAAACCAAGCCGCATACCGCGCACCATGGAAGCAATGCCAAACCAAGCCGCATATCGCGCACCATGGCAACGATGCCAAAACCAAGCCTCACATCAAGGCGCCATGGCAACGATGCTAAAACAAGCCGCATATCTGCGCACCATGGCAACGACGCCAAAACCAAGCCGCATATCGCGCCCCATGGCAACAATGCCAAACCAAGCCGCATACCGCGCACCATGGCAACGACGCCAAAACCAAGCCGCACATCGCGCACCATGGCAACGATGCCAAACCAAGCCGCACATCACCGCGCACCATGGCAACGACGCCAAAACCAAGCCGCACACTACGCACCATGGCAGCGACGCCAAAACCAAACTACATATCGCACTCATTGGCAACCATGCCAAACTAAGCCGCTATGCCATTGGCACATGCCAAATATAGCGCCCTAGGCTTGCAAAACGTGCAACTAGGTCAACCCGGCAGACGTGCCATCGGCACATGCCAACACGTACCACAAGCCATATTTCCAAGTCCACGGCCCTAACGGCCACGCATGCCATTGCCACATGCCAACATGCTCGCTGGTAGCTTTTCCTACCAAGGCCACGGCCCTAACGGCCACGCATGCCATTGGCACATGCCAACATGCTCGCCGGTAGCTTTTTCCTACCAAGGCCACGGCCCTAACGGCCATGCATGCCATTGGCACATGCCAACATGCTCGCTGGTAGCTTTTCCTACCAAGGCCACGGCCCTAACGGCCACGCATGCCATTGACACATGCAAACATGCTCGCTGGTAGCCTTTCCTACCAACGCCACGGCCCTACTGGCCACGCATGCCATTGGCACATGCCAACATGCTCGGGTAGCTTTTCCTACTAAGGCCACGGCCCTAACGGCCACGCATGCCATTGGCACATGCCAACATGCTCATTGGCTTTTCCTACCAAGGCCACGGCCCTAACGGCCACGCATGCCATTGGCACATGCCAACATGCTCGCCGGTAGCTTTTCCTACCAAGGCCACTACTCTAACGGCCACGCATGCCAATGGCACATGCCAACATGCTCGTCTGGTAGCTTTTCCTACCAAGGCCACGCCCTAATCGGCCACGCATGCCATTGGCACATGCCAACATGCTCGGGCTGGGTAGCCTAATTTGCAAACCATGCAACCTACCACCAAGGCATTTCAAGACATGCCATTGGCACATGCCACACACGCCACTAGCACTCTGCATTGCCACTTACACTCAACGCACAACCTACCACCAAGACATTCCGCACATGCCATTGGCACATGCCACGCACGCCACTAGCAACTCTGGCATTGCCACTTGCGCTCGAAGTACAACCCGCAACAAGGGCATTCCGCACATGCCACACACGCCACTAGCAGCTCTGGCATTGCCACTTGCGCTCGAAGTACAACCCGCAACAAGGGCATTCCGCACATGCCAGACGCGCCACTAGCAGCGCCACTTGCTCTCAAGGTGAAACCAACACTCGAGATATCAACACAAACTAGGGGATGCTTTCCAGAGTTTTGGTTTGGCGGTCACAGCTTGCAGCGTACACTACGCTCACATTAGGAAAGCGTGAAAAGGAATAAAGCGGTCAAATAAATGAGGAAATAATGGTGAAAACGTTTTCACCCATAAACACCTTGCGGTTACCACCTCCTCCCATTATTTCACCCTTTACTCTCTTCCTTCATGAGGCTAGGTAAGTTTCAATCTCGACTTGTATAAATAGGTCTTACCTATTTCCACCGCACGACAAGTCTCTGGCCAAAGTGAAAAATACTACACTCTCGTAAAAGGCAACTTTGCAAGATCTCAAAAAAGCTTTCATCTCTTGCAAGCTTCCGAAGCTTCCACTTTCGATACAAGTCGAGACACTACTCTCCCCCGGGTATTCTCGCCTCAACACCTTTCTTTGCTTCCCTCCCCAAATCAACCATTCTCCTCCACTTTGTGACCGAAGCAAGTCTGGAACGGCCATTTCTTGGTTTAGGCCGGACTTGTACAGATTGATCTCTCAAATCTATAAAGTGCTCACGTGCAACACATTTGTTTAGGGTTTGAACCAGCTTCTCACTCACTTACCGAATTTACCGAAATCGCAAACGATTTTTACCCATAAACACTTGTTTACCCCAATGTTGGGGCATTCGACCAGTAACAAGATAGTTCACTATATTCAAATACCACAAGCTAACATTCAATATATCATGCGCTGTCCATTCAATTATGTACCGTGGTGGTGGTGGTGCGAGAAAATAGTTGACATCATCGCATCGCCAACACGAATTTTCAAAGCTAGTAGTGGTGCTTGTGGTGCCATGGGCACCATGAAACATCTATTGGGATCAGTTCATGGGCATTTTAGTAAATCACACATTTTCCTATAAATCTACAAAACCCTATCATTTCATGGCAGAAATTATCCAAGAGAGTGAGAGTAAGAGATCAGTGGTGTGAATGAGGAGGCGGCGGTGTTGAACGGAAAACCAGTTCACGGAGTACTACCGATTAGGATTTGCCGTTTCCAAAATCGATGGGGAGTGTGATGAAAGCAAAGTGTTGATCTTGAGAGTAAATAAAAATATGGTTGAAATTGGCGGTCGTAATGACTTCTCCTCTCAAATGTAAATTGTTCTTCTCCTCTAACTCAAGATATGGGTGCTCTAACATAGTCTCTCGGTTGCTTTCAGATTTCTAAAATAATGCTGTAATTTGATATTTGACTTACCTTTACTATTGAGATCTTGTAGATCTGTAAAAAAATTATGATTTTTCAATTGTCAGTTGTAATCATGTAATTTTTGTTGAATGAAAAATGTTTTAACAAACCCTTGGAGTTTATGAACTGATAATCTGTTACAATATTACTTTGGTGCTTGATAGAAACTCCGATTAAAACAAGCCACCATGAGACGACAATGCTCTCTGTGCTCTAACTCTCTGGTCACTGAAACTAGCTTGAAAATGGAAAGGTCACCTGATTTTTACTATCCGATCATTCATCAGAGCAATTTTTTACAATTTTGTAGAAGGTACATACGGATTCAAACTCAATTCATATCGATAGCTGTGTTTGCTAGTGGTTGGCATTAGATAGAGACTTAGATACAATTTTGGGAAAATCCTTGCCAAACACCATACAGCTCCATAAAAATTAGATGAAATTGCCAACAAAATCATAATTCGGACTTTGTCATAAATTGCCCCAAAACTTCAATTTTTCCCCAAAACATCAATTTTTCTATAATTCAACCGCATGGTGGCAACATACTAACATTAACGGTTATTTCAAATTATTCGAGAAAACTCCTATTATTCCTTCAGCACTCCTTAATTAAGACTCTTTAACAATGTCGAAAGAAGTTGGGAAACTTGGGAATATGCCCCAAAATCCAGTGTAATCTTGGGGATCTGGCCAGTTTTAGGGGATATGCCCAAATGGTCCAACTTTTCATTTAACTTAGGCTGCGTTTGGCACGGAAGGAGTTTGAATTCTAGGGAATTCCAACTACCTAGAATTCAAACTACATCCTTCCAAATTGATGTGTTCGGCATGGTTATCAAAGAAATTGATAATTATATTATTTTAATATTTTTAACATTTATTTACTTCAATAATAATAAATTCAGTTGTTTTAAAAATTACTTAAATATTATATATTTAATATTAAAAAATTGAAAAAGTTATTTATTAAAAAATTATGTCTATTATAATATAAATATAATACTAAAAAAATAAATAATATTAATATTTTATATTATTGAAAAAACTAAAAACAAGTAAATTATTAATAAATAATAATATTTTAATAAATAATTAATATTAAAAAAATATTTTTATAAAAACTAATAAATTATTATTTTATATAAATAAATTTAATTCAAATCAATTTTTGAAAATTCATAAAAAATAATATTTTAAAATAAAAATAAATCTTTTATCAACAATACTAATTTTTATATAATATTAAAAAATTACATAAAAACTATTTACTAAAAAAACTTTATACACATATAAATATAATACTATAAATTAACAAATATAATATTAATAATTAATATTTTTATCTAAGTATAATTTATTTTGATATTTTGAATTAAAAAATAGTTAAATATATATATATGCATATTTTAAAAATAGATATATAATACAGTATGAAAAATTACTACTAAAAATATTTAAATAATATTATTAAATTAATTTTAAAAACATTTATACACATATACAAATATAATACTAAAAACTAATAAATATAATATTAATAATTATTATTTTTATCTAAGTATAATTTATTTTGATAAATTTTGATAAATTTTGAATTAAAAATTAATTATATATATATATATATATATATATATGTATATGTATATTTTAAAATAGATTTATAATACAATATGAAAAACTTCTACTAAAAATATTTAAAATAATATTATTAAATTAATTTTAAAAAAATCAATATAAAATTATATATTAATTATAATTATAAAAACTCTGATATTGTTTAAATAAGAAAATAAAGAAAATAAAGAAAATAAATTTGAAATGTCAACATGGTCAACCGGTGGAGTTAAAAGGATGGAGTTTCAAATTCCATGGGGGAGGTGTCATTTGATTTTTCCACTGAAGGATGGAGTTTCAACTCCCTCGAGTTCCAATTCCACATATGCCAAACAGCCTTGGAATTCAACTCCACCCTTGACTCCTCCTGTTGACTCCTCCTGTTGACTGAACTCCACCCTCAACTACCTCCGTGCTAAACGCACCCTTAGTTAACTAGTCAAATCCCGCACACATCGTGGGATTACACGTGTGATCGAAAGACAGATTTATCCTTCAATAAATTGAAAATTTACTGCAGCTTTCTTTTTATGAAAATGGTGTTCTTCGCAATGATTCCAAGAAGTTCCGTGAGATCATGAACATTGTAAAATAAAACTGAAAGAATGAATCAATAATTTTAGATTTCAGGAGCATCAAATATAACAACACCGTCGATTATTTACTACCACCAGAAAGAAAACAAAAAATTTATACACAACCTAAAACCCTAAGTACTGTAAAACATATTGATTTCAAAATCAAAACATGAATTTGTAGTCAAATTCAAAATTAAAAGAAACCCACCATATAAAAATGATCTACCTTTATCACTTACTCTTCAATTTGATTAACAGCAACGTAAACGAGAAAGAGCTGTGGAGATCAAAAACACGATCAATAATCATCAAATGCTCAATACAATATCATCAGCTTCAATTCGGGAAACCCTAACGATACTCCATGCTCCTTTTCACCCCAAGACCCTAAATTTTGATCTAATGATTCAGACCTGAATCATAATGGTGAAACCATGTCCTATTTCACTAGCATCACAAAACCCATCTAGTGTTTTTGATGAGAATCACTGACAAACAGAAACATCAATTTTGAGAACTCTAAATTTGAGTCTCTATTTGATGATGCCGAGAACCTTACCGATGGAAATGGAGATGAGATAAGTTGAAGAAGAACTGATTTTTGGTTGGGTGGAGAGATGAAGAGATTGTGCTGTGTCGGTGAAGGAGGGAAATTTTAGTTTCAATTGATCTAAGGTTAAAGGTGTCACTTCGTATTCTCATGAGATCTCAGATGCCGATATTTTGACTAGTCAATTTACGATAAATTGACTGTTAAACATATTTGGACGGAAACTGTTATACCAGGGCATATTCCCGAAAATTGGAAGTTTGGGACATATCCCCTAGATTGCACTTGATTTTGGGGCATATTCCCTATTTTCCCAAAGAAGTTTCAATACTAGTCAGAGTTTTCTCGTTTATAATTTGAAAAGTTAAAATCATCATCATTAGTTCCTTGCCCTTGCATTGGAAAATTTGGAACTCCTATGTGTTCTACGCCTTCGAGCTGAAATAGATTCGATGCAATCTATATATGTTGGAGAAGCAACACTTTCAATATTTTCTCAGCATTAGCATTCGAGTCATGTGCTGTCAAAGCAGTAGTTAGCATCTTAATTACAACGTCATTCAAATGAGGAAAGTTAATGACAACTACTCATTTCTAGAAACCGCAAGGGAGACTAGAATCTAGAACGCTAAACACTAAGTTGGGAAGCATTCTCGAGCTGGAGCCTCTGACTAGTTATGCTCACTTTCGAAATAGAATTATATCCATTCAATGTAAGGAAAAAGAAAAAACAAAACCTATCTTCAACAGCAATCGCCGCCTCCTTCCTTGCTCGGATTTAGTCCTCGGACTAGATCCGAGCAAGGCTTCCTGCTTTCTGATTATTGGGTTTATTTGGGTGTGGTTATGAAAGTCTGAAGTGAGTGTTTGCCCTGGTTTTTCTCTTTTTTTTTAAAAAAAAAACTCAAAATCTCTATCTTTTTTAGATCCAGAACTAAGAAATTTCCTTTTTCTTCATCTTTCTTTCCCATCATCTTCAGCATCTAATTTTGTCAAGCCTTTGTGTAAAACTATCCTATTCTTGTTAGAGCGGTTTCAGAGTGTGTTGATAGATTTGATGTTTGATGATGGCGGCAGTTGATGGTGGAGGTGGGTTCATCTAGTAAGCTGTTTGCATTTCCAGGAAATTGTTTTTATTTCCATAGTTACTCCTCTATCATATTGTTATTTGCGTGCAACTCCATCTGCTTCTCCCTCTTCCATACTCATTTAATCATTAAACTTTCACATAATCTAGTTTTCGTTTCATTTTAGTTCAATCCAAAAAAATCATTACCTAGGTGACCGCAATGGGTACTGATTTAGTAGGTAAAGGGGTGTATCTAATGTTCTTAGGAGGGTTCCAGTAATGAAGATGGTGTAGATCAATTGAATGCTTGGTCATCCTGATCTTCGTTTTATGTATATCAACGGTGGTTTCCATTGGTGTGTGAAATTGGGGTGATGATTGTGGTAGGAGAGGTGAAAGTGAAGGTGGTCCGGAGGCAGATGGCGGTGATCCGCAAAAGCGGCAGCGGCAACAACGGAGGCAGTGGGGTTAACGGCAAACTGTGATGGAAATCTTGAGACCTAATATTTGTTAGGGTTTATCTCTTGTGGGCTACTTGACTGGGTTTAAATGTGGGCTTATATCTATATGATATTTGGGCTTATCAAAGTGTTTTACACAGTATTTATTTGGGCTCGTTTTTTCGAGTGTTCTTAGGGTATATGAGTTTTGGCCAGGCATTCATCCATTTTGGTCTTTTGTAAGGGGGTTTTCCATTTTGGGATTTTATAGGCATTTCAACTTTGAAATGTCAATGTGGGTTGTAACTTGTATTTGGGTTTCGTACAAAAAATTATTGTACGTCACATTTCTAATATAAATCTATTTACCGAGCAAAAAAAAAAAATATCCATTCAATGCGATACCATATGTACCTGTACCTCTACAAATTGTGCTGCTAACCTGTTGGTTATATATCTGCCTATGGCTTCTTATATTGAGTACGAGCCTAGCACTTTTGCTGAGGACCTTCTTTTTCACGATAAATCCCATAAGCTGTACCCTAGGAATAAGGTTTCTGTTTAGTTGCTTGTGTTCCTTTTTTTTCTTGTGTTCTTTTTTTTTTTTTTCTCGTTTGCGTTGGTCTTAATTTGAGTGGTACTTATTTCTGGTTTCCAGGTCTGCTACGACGGATTCAAATAGGAACCCATGAAGACTTAGACAATTTGTAATCCTTCTTCTAATTGATTTCATCTTTCGTATTAAAAATAAAAATAAAAGTAGTGATTTTGAAGTTAACTTGGTCGAGTACCTAGTGACGATTTGTCCCTTCTAAATGTATGTGAAAATGACATACAAATTCATTAAACAATCAGAGGTATCTCGGAAGTTTCACCAAACTACCGATGACAGGATAACCAACGCCTAAATTTAAAGGACAAAGCAATTGATATAATACCAAGTAAAGAACATCTTTTTTTTTGTCAACTTGAAATGACCAGTCTGGATCCACTTGATGCACAAGCTCACCTTACAGCAAAAGACTTGATAATGTATTCGCATTGGAGCTTGCTTAAGATTTTCAATTGAAACACCGAACTTCTCTGCGACTTCGGTCATCAATTGACTCTTGTTCTTTATGATCTTCCCATCTTTAATCACCCACACATCAAGTGAACCTCCTTTTTTCCGATATCCTTTTGCAGCTTCAAGAACTGCTTCTTCAGCCAAATCTACAGCCTCCTTTTCGCTCATGCCAATATCATGTCTGGCCAAAATAATTTGAGCAAAATATCGACCAGGACCTGTGGCTTTGTTCAACTCCACATTATAGGCAAACATGTCATTACTATACCAAATACGCGGTGCACCCTCCTTCATATTGTCCCAGCCAGCGACTATCATCTCAAGATGCATTGGTCCTCTGACCTTCCCATATTGTTTACACAAGTAGTTAGCTGACTCCTCGACAGTATCTAATAGCTCTTCACTTTTTTCTGCCTTTACCAACCTATCAAGTGTTGCGTCCCGAATCAAGCGGAGATTTTTGCCGCTAGATCCTGCTAGTATAGAAGCTCGAGTAGTTCCCAACATTCCTAGGTTCATGGGAACCTCATTCTCTTCACCATAAAATCCATAAAAAACAGTATCGCTATCAACCGTTCCTCTACGGTGAGCAGCTATAACCGCTCCACCTTTAAAGTGCAAAGCTACGGCTGTGGTGCCGATCGTCAGCCCTCGTTATCTTCCTTACTCATATTTCTGAATCGGAGAGAGTGTTTTTTCTCTTTCTCTTCCTTTTGTTGGATAAATATCTTCGTTACCGATTCTCCAATAATACAACTCGTGTATTATCCACCGATCCGTTACAACTCTTTGTAACACGGTTTTCACTTATGTATTACATCTCGTAATACCAACAACAAAACAAGAAAAGAATGATAGAATAGAGATGATCTATCACAAAACTTAAACAGACTTACTTGGGTGTATTGAGGCGAGTAATCTCTTTGCTTAAGACATTTGATGCCCCGTATATAATGTCACAGATTTAGCGGCATATGTCTCCAACATTCAACAATACCTCGATGTTTTTCGCAAAGACTTCGATAACACCGAACAATGAACGAATGGATGTAGCACAAACTCTTCTTTAACTCTTGAAGACACATGCAAACTCTTAAATTTCTAGTACTAGATTTATGACTCTAAAAACATACATATCAAATGGAGAATATGTGGGGTTTATATAGGTCTATATGTGACTTTTGGAGAAGTCATTTCATGAAAAGTCACATGCCTTAGTGGAGAGACACATCCCTTGAAAGGGTTTATATGAATAGACACAACCCTTCACAAATTGGTTGTAACTAACTTAATTTCTATTCAAATTTCCAAAAATCCCCCACATTGAATTGAAATTCATGCAAACCTAATGCAGACACTAGAAAGAGTTTGTGCGCGGAACATCACTGCATCGGGAGAGATAGCTTTTGGCTTTGAATCTTCCGTAGTGAATACCTACCGGGTTTACTAGTTGTTCGGTGAACGCGATGTCTTGAACCGCCCAACTTTATGATGTAAACCGATGCAATAGATATCACACAGTTTATTTCCTTACATATCCGGTTCTCGGTTGTGTTCATTTCGGCCCTGAACGATGTTGGTTTTCATGAGTGCTCTAGATTAACTTAGCCTTATAGTTATCATAGAAGCGGCACCACTTCACACTCATATAGGTGATCTCCTATTTGAAAGTATACGCCATACTTTTCTTAGTTAAACTAAGTCATAGGAATCATTAAGAGAAATTCTCAACCTCTCATTTGACAGGCAACACTGTTTCATCATAGAAATGGGAAAGAGTGTAAACTCTCACAGTGTATTCGGTGAGTATAAATTTATAACTTGGTTGTCCCTTTTGAACCTAGATAACCATGGGATCTCCAATCGCTAGGTTGGGTGTCCGCTATAAATACTACTCTATATAGGCTATCCCATTTCCTCGATGACGCAATTTTATGCTCTCTAGAATTCGTATCACTTGCCGGCTTGATACAATTCACATACATTATTTCTTTTAGATGCGCGCATTTGAGAGCAATTGCTTTATGGTACTATATCGTCGATCTATTTATCGAGACATACCATAATCTCAAACTATGTGTTTCTTCCAACATAATTGTTTGATCAGAACAATCTATTTCTTGCATGGATATACTTTAGCCATAAGTATAGTTCAAGGAAATTCCAAAGCTACCCTTCTAATCCGACTTTGCGTCCAAAGCTACTGAATTCACAGTTGATCTCATCATCAACCTTTGTTTGGATAGTTTCCATGCTACCGCATTCCTTTCACAATAGAACACATACAAACATTGTGGAATTTCGAGAGATCAAAGCCATTTCAACGCATTCGTCGTTATTCTTAAACTGACATGCGTAACTATCTCTCGAATTACTATATATCTCCCAAATAGTAATATCCCCATTTTATGGCCGTTTTGATGCGGACTTTTCGTTTCTTGAAACTTCCGTATCTCTTGCATCGAAACAAATTGGTTTCAAGAAGATATCCTGATATCCAAATTGTGTCATCACCAAAAAATCACAAAAATACCATAGATGGAAGAAAATTGCTCTGCACTGGAACACATTTTCTTGTTCCTCTGAATTTCCCCTAACAGCACACTCGACTTTGAGTAATTTCTAAAATTACTTCCACAAGTGAAAATTTTCTGAAAATTGGTGTGGTAGATCATCAGGATGTCTTTTGCACTGTGGGTTAAAAGGATTAGTCCAAACCCTTCCATATTAGGAAATATGCCCAATTTCCTAATATATATAGGACCGCCTCGTACCCGTTTCTTAGCAATTGGCTTTCTTATCTTAACCTCAAGCCAACATTTTGTGAAAAAAATTATTCTATGCTCAAACTGTATTTGGGCAAAATCTACCTTTCACAAGAACCAACTACTGTATACGGATGTAATCCATTAACCATTATATACCGGCACATGCATGACTTCCATGTAAGCGATACCAAAGCGTTAATGAACCTCTATCTATCCAGTCACTTTACCGTTTACGGAAGAGGTTTTCCACAGATGCAAAATACCGAAATTTTACAGTCCCCAAGCCATGAGTCTTTTGAAGAAAAGACGCATCTGTTCAACCGGCATACATGGTCGACATGTCGGTTCTTAATATATTGTGACTGTTCACAATCTTGGTTTGCTAACCCTTATACATGTTATGGAAACTTGATTTTTCATGAGACCATATTTAACAAACAGCAATATCTTAATTCATGATTCCATGAATACTTTGCTATTGTATTCAAACCTTGGAGTCAAATGATCTTACTTTGTTTAATTAGCAAATTACTAATTAACGTTAGTGGATGAACCTGGAAACCATGTTCCCAATTTCACCGTATGCAAGTCTGACTAGAACATGAGGGGGACATGGTCCAGAGTCCAGACTCTTCACCTTTTCAATCACACCTGATCACAACGTTTTTAAGGTCTCTTCTTTTTCCTTTAAAAATAAGATCCTAGACACAACAACTATGTGAGACGGCACTTTCCAGATTCGCTGTGCCGTTTGATTTCCTTCATTTGTTTGAAATGAATCGACGCATAAAGGAGGCACTATGCCCTTTGTGAAGAGTCACGGCTTTCCAAATTTCATTTTGAAATTTAAAGCCAAATTCCACTGACACTTATGGAGTGAATATTTGTGTCTGTGCACACACCGATCGTTGCACTTCAACTTTCCTTGCAACATTCCGTATTTCCTAAAGGAAACTCTTAATGCCAGCAATAGAAAGGAGATCAATGGAAGTTGCGTCTTCCAACTGTAGTGCAATGATTCTCGACCCAAACATTTCCATGACACAGTAAAATGATCATGAAACTACAACTGGTTTAAATGTGTAATCAAGACAAAATCCTGGTCCACAACTTTCATTTCTTACCACAAAATCAAAAGAGCAACCAAAAATATTGGAAAATCATTCTGGGCTAGAAGTGATTTCCTGCTCTTTTGGAAATTTCGCAGAAACAAGACTCAGTTTTCTGAAATTTGTAAGAATACTTCTACTACTCCAAAAATTCTAAAATTTGGTGTGGACAGTCATCTGAATGTCTTGCATACACTGTCAAAAGGATTTATCTAAATTCCTTTCCGTTTGGGAGACCCACCAAAATTTCTACGGTGTTCTCAAACGCCATTTAAAGTGAATCAGAGAGGAGATTCCGATACACAACTTTTATTTTCCAATTTTCAAAATTAGAACCGTCGATCAAAACCATGGGAACTTAATAACCGTCAAGCACGCTTTTTATGTACAAGACATTTCAAAGCTGTATTTCCCATACTATAGGAAACTATTATGAAGAGACGCATATGTGGGGAATGAAGAGAAGACTTCCAAAACACTAGACAAGTTTCTGTAGCCTCACAGAAAACTTCCCACACAGCAGCCTCCCATGCTCCAACTCTTGTGGTATTTCTCTTGGGAGTTCTCAGACTAGGTCCATCCCCGAACCACCCAAGCAAACTATGTGCGAGACTTTGAGGCAATTTAGATCCAGCAAATTGATAGACACATTTTTTGTGTCTGAATTGTCCTCAGTGTTGGTATTGTTGGAACTCGATTTTTGTACTAATATTGTGTTTTTATGTATTTTTAGGTATTTTTGGAAATAGATATTTTTGGAAAATTCGGCTCGAAAAGTTACTCGGAACACCCCCGGAGGACATTTGATATTCGGACTCCCACTTTGGATAAGGGGTAACCCAATTACTAAGGGGCACCCAATTGATATTCGCACCCCCAGCTGTTGGATAAGGGGTGACCATCTTCCACATTTAAATTTAAGTTTTGGCGGGAAATAAATATTCTCGCCTGGCAGATTTTGAGTTCAACATTTGGAGGAGTTTTAATGCGACTTAATGGCTCAAAATTCTTGGGAAGGCTTTATTTAGCTTAACAGGCGTGTTAGGGTCGTTGGAATCAATCCAGTTTGGCTGGTTAATCGTGTGGAAGCTAAACAGGGTTACGTGAAATATTCTCGGGATTTTCTCGAATTGTTTTGTGGAAGATACGTGGTTATTTATGCCCTGCAAGAGTTCTACTCATTCTAGGAAACGTATGGAACGTGTTTGAAGAGTTTTAGTGCATGGGAATCACCAGCAGATGCGTGCAAAGAAAAAAAAAGGGAAATATTTCACGGGAGTAAATGAGAATCATTCTGGAGTTAATGGCGAGATTTTGTGATGCTGTTGGGTATAAAAAGGAAGCTGCGGACTCGTACAGGGGATGGAGAGTTTGGGATAGTTTTGGGAGACGTACAAAGTCAGAAAATCGAGTTACAAATATCTTTCTGCTGCTGCCATTGAAGAACACGAAGAACATTCAACCCACAAGGAACCGTCGTTTTTCAACAGTGACAACGACACTTAAGCGTGGGTCGTAATACGGAAGGCAGACTTAAAAGCTACAGTCATAGTCCTTTGTAACATTATTTGCAACACTTATAACTGTTGCAAAGCCGATTTTATCATTTTCTCCATTTTCATCATTTGTAAACACCATTTTTGAGCAATGAAATCGACTTTTGAGCGTGTTTCCAACATGATGAGCTAGACCCCATCACCGGGACGACGGAGGAAGCTAAATTTCATGAATGTGGTAATTCTATTAATTCTTTTTATGACTATTTGCACTGTTATTTAATTGAATTATGATTATCATTGAATGGTTGTGATTTCAATTGATGGGTCATGCTTAGCATAAATGTTTTGATGTCCCATGCTTTAGATTTACATCCATTACTTTCGAAATCTACATTAGGCAATGAATTAGAGTCAATGAAACTTTATCTTATGAGCTATTATCGTTTAGAATTGATTTTTGAACTGCATAAAATTGAAGTCTGGTGGAATCCTGAGTCCCGGTCATCTCTTCATCTTGTGACAATTTTTGTATATATTTTTCTTTTATTTTCTTTTATTAATTCTTAAAACAATCTCGTCAAGTCTGAGTGAACGACAACCCTTATTACTACAACATCATTGAAAATAACCATCAATTTTTGGCGCCGCCGACGCGGACTTGTGTATAGATTTGTTTTTAGGTTTTATTATTTTATTTTATTTTTATTATTATTTGTTCCTTTTTACGCGTTTTGTTTTTTTTTTCTTTTTGCTTTCGGACTTGGTGCGAGCTTATATAAAAGAGAAAGTGTTGAAAAGTAAAGTGAAGCCAAAGAAAGAAAGAAGAGAGAAAATCCAAAGGAGTGAAGAGGAAAATTTTGTATATAGTGTAATTAATTTTTTTATTTATTTTTAGAAACTGTAATTAGGAAATTATCTTTATAATTTTTATTTTTATTTTTTTTGGACTTCTTAATTTTGGACTTTATTTTTGGACTGTTGGACATTTTTTTTAAAAACCCTAAGGAAGGGTTATTTAAATATAAACTGCACAGGGAAGGACGACGATTACGATATCGTCTCGGCCCCTCGGGTTCGTACATGACATAGGAGTCGTGGCCCGAGTCGACTTCAACGGTTCATCCCCCGTCTGGAACGGGAGGTAAGAATTCTAAACACCCGCGAATCCCCTGCCAGCGGGTTTACTTTGATGATTTTGTATGCATATATGTTGAGGTCTTGAATCCTTTGTTTTAATTTCTAGTAAAGGGCAAGGACTGGCCATACAAGATAAGGGTTCGGATTTCATCACCGTTCTCTTCTTGCCCGCCTTAGGAAAACAAAACCAAACACGAACCTAAGCCTAAAATTTTGACTAGAACGAGACCTATAGGGTAACGAGCTTAATAGGAAAGTCGTTCGAAAATATTGGTTACTCTTTTGAGCATACTTCGAAGTTCATGATGGTTTACGTGAGTTGAATGCGTGACTGCGCCGCCTTGTAATGCGGTGAGGCCTTGGGTATCAAAGCTCCACGCAGCTTCCTCGCCTCTATTCAACTTACTTAAACTCGTATTGATTCCGTGAGGGGTTTGCTCGGATTGTAACGAATTCCCTTTCGAAGGATTAGAAGGCGGGTCTAGAAAGCAATCTAAGTGGAGCCATCATGCTTTTTGTTTGCTAGAAATCAAGGTTTGCTTGTGGTCGAGTCAGCCTTGTTTGTGTTTGTGTAGAATTCCCTTGCAGTTAGGATGTCAAATTGGTATTATAACAGCCAATACAATGATTATCCAACTGAACAATATGGACATTCCTCTTTTTATGACCATAGTGTGAATAGTGGTTGGGAACGCCAATCTTTTGAAGGTTATGGGTCATACCATGGTGAGCCCAATTACTATCCACACGTGCATCAGTCTTACGAGCAAAACGATCCTCCAATTTCTTTAGAAGAGTCTCTCAAGAGTTTCAATGAGTCAACACAGAAGTTTCACTTATTTATGAACGAGACTTATAATATTCCGCTTCCAGAAGAGTCCATAGAGCAGTCAACTAAGATATCTCTAGAAGAGTCCCTCAAGCAATTTACTGAGAGTACAAATAGGATCGTGGAAAAATTTGCTCAAGATAGTCTTAAATTCCAATATAGTGTTCCCAATACCACCCTTGAAAATGAGGATATTTATTTGCATAATCAAGATGACGAGGTTAGAATTGGTAACACTACTTGTTTAGATGAGGTTCGATCATTTTCATGTTATTATAGTGATGATCATGATGTGGAAAGTGTTGATGAAGAATCTGAAGTTTTTAGGCATAGTGATCAGGAATTTGTTTCTCCAATTGAGCTTTATAATGATAGTAATATTTCTGGTTCAAATCCAAATAATTTTAATAATTATTCACCTATTCAAAAGGATGAGGATTTGACTAGAGATACCCCCGTTTTAGACGAGGTAGTATTTCCTTTTGATTACGAAGTCGATAATGGTTTAGAGGAATGGGTTTATCCTGAGAATACTGTTTTAGAGTCCAAGGATTTAGAAACAATAGTCTTAGACGAAGAAGATGAACTCGTAGAGCTTTTAATTATGAGTGAGGATGCATCACCTGAGTATAATCTACATGAAGCAATTGACCATTTTCAGGATTTTGACGATCTAAAAAATAGGGAAATTGTAGCTAGTCTATCTAGAGACACCCAAAATTCTAAGTTTGGGGGTGATTATCATTCTCCTTGTGCCTTACCTTTAGCTCTTACAAATCCCTCACTTGGGACTTGATATATGTTCCTCAACCATTGTGCCAGATTACCTTCATGCTAGCTCTCCCGAACCTAATAATGTCCAGGAAGAAGGAAGTTCAGTTGTTAGAAACCCATCCTCTGGTTGATGTGGTTAACCCAGGCTATGAAATCAAAATTGACTTTGTTTTCCCACCAAAAACTTTTCTTTCAATTGTGGGAACATATGAGTTACAAATGTGTCGATTATTAAGTTTTGAGACTAAACCTAATTACTTTAGGATATTAGGGTCGACATATTTGCTTAAGGAAGACCACCAATCTTATTGTGGTCACTCACCGTAAGTCAAAACCGATTGACTTAGAGGATCCTCAATTATTCAGGTTATTATTATGTGCTTCTAAGTTTTTATTTGAGTTTCTCCAGACTCTAGAACCTGAACATTCGGATCCAACTTATGAGGAAACGCAACCTATGAAATTTTTTTATCTAGACCCTTTTATAGAGCTCGAACTTTGAACCACAACTAGATGTAGTGGTCTTAAAAATAGATAAGGGTCTGTTGGATATTTTCCGGTCTCTGTTGCAGTCTCCTCTTCTTGTGGTTAGCACTTTTTGATCTAGATGACCCGCAGTTATTCCGGCTGCTGCTTTATGATTCTTCGAGGTGACTAATCTCTTCCAATGTCTGGCTGAAGACTTTAAACTTAGCACTTCTTGGGAGGTAACCCATGCTCATGCAACACGGTAATATTTTTCCTTAAACTCTTTGCTTCAAATGGTAACAGTTTCTCCTTGTTCATGTTTTTAATTTCATCTTTAGAACATTGAGGACAATGTTAGATTTAAGTTTGGGGGTATGGGAGAAACTTTTTAGTTGCATTTTTGAAACTTCTAGCGTCACATGGTATCCGGTTAGCTAAGTTTACATACTGTTTCTCACCGAAAAGATAGAAATTGGAATGCTAGGGATAACAACCTATTGAGACATTAGAGAAAAAGACATTAAGATCCTTGAAATTCAGGAGAGAACTTGTTCCTTTTAGAGGGTAACCGTGATGGACCTAACCATCCATGATAGAAAGGCAAGTAGGTCAGGAAATGCCAGAAAGACAAAGCAACCTCACAATGTAGTCTTGGTTACTGGATTACGACTCTCTCTCAGTAGAAACTTATCATCATCAACAAACGGAGCGATATCAAAATCTATGAAGAAAGTGGAAGACGTTTAAGCTTTAGAAGCAACAATAGAATTCAAAATCAAGGGTTACAAGAATTCAAAAGAGCAAGAAAAAATCAAATGATATAAGTTGTTGAAGTTCATTACAAGTTGCGAAGATTCAAGTGTTAAATTCCTTCTGTGGTGGCCATGTAAATTTTGTCTTGTTATTGTTTCCTAAAAAAAAAAAAAAAAAAAAAAAAAAAAAAAAAAAAATGAAAAATGAAAAGTGAAAAGTGAAAAGTGAAAAAATAAATAAAATTGTTCAATAAGGCTATAGTCGAAATCTATAAGGAAGGAATCGAAGAGAAGAGTTAATTGTCAAGGTTCTACGAAGTTCAAGAGTTTATCATCAACAAAATGAAGCCGAAGAAGACGTTGTTTCTATTTAACACTATGAGAGAGTCGAAGGAAGATACATTTGGTTGCTTTGTTAGTCCGCTTTCAATCTGGCACAAGATCTTTCTAGCACTGGTTTAACTCATCACACGTAATTAGTCCAAATTGCAGCGTATGTCCCTCTCATATTTTTCTCTCTCCTAATCTTATCCAACAGAAATCAGCGGACGCATCTTACTATGTTTATCTAGTCGTGTGTAGCGGATATCTCTTTATCTAGCAGAGTTGCGGATGTGTCTCCCCTTTTCTTGATCGACTTTAGAGCCGACACCATTAATTTCTCCGGCATTCTAGTCACTTGGAGATAGGTCGAGAATTTGTATGTCCTCATAGCTCTTTGGATACTTGCGACCAATTAGAAGTACGGGTTTTGTGGGTACACCTCTAAAACCCTCCTGAGACAACACTCCGCCTTCTGGCCACCTAGGGGTTCAAATGATTTTTAGAATAAATTTGCTCGAGGACTAGCAAATAATAAGTTTGGGGGTATTTGATAGACACATTTTTGTGTCTGAATTGTCCTCAATGTTGGTATTGTTGGAACTCGATTTTTGTACTAATATTGTGTTTTTATGTATTTTTAGGTATTTTTGGAAATAAATATTTTTGGAAAATTGGCTCGAAAAGTTACTCGGAACACCCCTGAGGACATTTGATATTCGGACTCCCACTTTGGATAAGGGGGTAACCCAATTACTAAGGGGCACCCAATTGATATTCGCACCCCCAGCTGTTGGATAAGGGGTGACCATCTTCCACATTTAAATTTAAGTTTTGGCGGGAAATAAATACTCTCGCCTGGCAGATTTTGAGTTCATCATTTGGAGGAGTTTTAATGCGACTTAATGGCTCAAAATTCTTGGGAAGGCTTTATTTAGCTTAACAGGCGTGTTAGGGTCGTTGGAATCAATCCAGTTTGGCTGGTTAATCGTGTGGAAGCTAAACAGGGTTACGTGAAATATTCTCGGGATTTTCTCGAATTGTTTTGTGGAAGATACGTGGTTATTTATGCCCTGCAAGAGTTCTACTCATTCTAGGAAACGTATGGAACGTGTTTGAAGAGTTTTAGTGCATGGGAATCACCAGCAGATGCGTGCGAAGAAGTAAAAAGGGAAATATTTCACGGGAGTAAATGAGAATCATTCTGGAGTTAATGGCGAGATTTTGTGATGCTGTTGGGTATAAAAAGGAAGCTGCGGACTCGTACAGGGGGATGGAGAGTTTGGGATAGTTTTGGGAGACGTACAAAGTCAGAAAATCGAGTTACAAATATCTTTCTGCTGCTGCCATTGAAGAACACGAAGAACATTCAACCCACAAGGAACCGTCGTTTTTCAACAGTGACAACGACACTTAAGAGTGGGTCGTAATACGGAAGGTAGACTTAAAAGCTACAGTCATAGTCCTTTGTAACATTATTTGCAACACTTATAACTGTTGCAAAGCCGATTTTATCATTTTCTCCATTTTCATCATTTGTAAACACCATTTTTGAGCAATGAAATCGACTTTTGAGCGTGTTTCCAACATGATGAGCTAGACCCCATCACCGGGACGACGGAGGAAGCTAAATTTCATGAATGTGGTAATTCTATTAATTCTTTTTATGACTATTTGCACTGTTATTTAATTGAATTATGATTATCATTGAATGGTTGTGATTTCAATTGATGGGTCATGCTTAGCATAAATGTTTTGATGTCCCATGCTTTAGATTTACATCCATTACTTTTCGAAATCTACATTAGGCAATGAATTAGAGTCAATGAAACTTTATCTTATGAGCTATTATCGTTTAGAATTGATTTTTGAACTGCATAAAATTGAAGTCTGGTGGAATCCTGAGTCCCGGTCATCTCTTCATCCTGTGACAATTTTTGTATATATTTTTCTTTTATTTTCTTTTATTAATTCTTAAAACAATCTCGTCAAGTCTGAGTGAACGACAACCCTTATTACTACAACATCATTGAAAATAACCATCACAAATGGTGTTTGTTCTTGAACGCATAAACGGAATTTTAACTCGTTCACAAACGAGGCACCCTGATCTCTTAAGCAATCTAAGGCTAACACATGTATGCCTTTTGACCAAATCCGAAGTTCACATCCAGATACAATGTTTAAGAGATTAAACACACATACGGTAACAAAGATTTATAATCGTTCCAAATGTCTTAAGATTGTTGGATAAATATCTTCGTTACCGATTCTCCAATAATACAACTCGTGTATTATCCACCGATCCGTTACAACTCTTTGTAACACGGTTTTCACTTATGTATTACATCTCGTAATACCAACAACAAAACAAGAAAAGAATGATAGAATAGAGATGATCAATCACAAAACTTAAACAGACTTACTTGGGTGTATTGAGGCGAGTAATCTCTTTGCTTAAGACATTTGATGCCCTGTATATAATGCTTTTTAACATTTAGCGGCATATGTCTCCAACATTCAACAATACCTCGATGTTTTTCGCAGCACTTCGATAACACCGAACAGCGAACGCGAATGGATGTAGCACAAACTCTTCTTTAACTCTTGAAGACACATGCAAACTCTTAAATTTCTAGTACTAGATTTATGACTCTAAAAACACATATATCAAATGGAGAATATGTGGGGTTTATATAGGTCTATATGTGACTTTTGGAGAAGTCCTTTCATGAAAAGTCACATGCCTTAGTGGAGAGACACATCCCTTGAAAGGGTTTATATGAATAGACACAACCCTTCACAAATTGGTTGTAACTAACTTAATTTCTATTCAAATTTCCAACACTTTTCCCCAAAACCTAAATTCCCAAATCAATTCCTCACCCCCAACCCTATACTTATAAGTATTGATGTGGCTGGCTTGGGAACATCAAAGAACAAAAGAGATGCATCGTTAGATGGCATTCGCATCTCGATGAAATAATGAACGGACGGATAACATGTAGTTTCTACGAACCAATTTTGGAAGTCACATACACTGACCGCGGGTTGAATCCCGCATGAGTGAGTTCACCAAGTGTGCAGGTTTATGGAAGTTCCATGAGCAACTAATATTTCCATATTTTTACCCAACTCCACGCTTCCTATCTGTTACAGGTAATTGAGAGTATATACATGCCGGTGCTTCTAAAATTTTCCCATCTTCTGTTATTTGATTGACTATTAGTACCTGCCTTTTGACTGGCACACTAATCGAGGCGGTTGTGATTATATGTTTTCTTTTACTAGTTATAGAGGTGGCAGACTCGAGAGGTGCTCTATAGAGACAAACTCCCATTGATTATCCCTTTCAGATTACACCGTAAAACTAAAACTGAAGTGCCAATTATATTGGATATTTAGTCAGGGTTAACATATGTGTGCGTAAATGACACTCCATACCTGACCCCGGTTGAATTAGAAACAGGAAGATATCGATGTTGTAAGTGAAGAGATCATGACTACCGTCACTAGCTAGTTTGTTGTAAGGCACAATTACTTTGTAGTTTCGGAAGGTGCCTGTTTCCAGTTTTTGGTCATTGTAGTATGTTGTATGGCATTTGGAATATTGTAATATGTTCGGAAGGTGCCTGTTTCCAGTTTTTGGTCATTGTAGTATGTTGTATGGCATTTGGAATATTGTAATATGTGATGGGAGATTGGCCAGGTCGTTAATTTTTGTATTTGGGTTTTCGGCTGTTGACATAGTTTTCCATTGTTAATAAAGGGAATGGCTAAGAAGTACACAAAATTGGTCAAAAAGACCAAAATCAACAATTCCTAGGTGAAAAAGACACTTAGGTTTTGATACTGTTTAAATAGCCAAAAATTAAAAAGATACTGTTTAAATGGAAAAAATTTTTAAAAATAGGCAGGATGTAACCAGTTTCATCCTGTCCATTTTCAAATATTTTTTCTTATTTTTATTTTACACAGATGCATCCAGTTTCATCCTTGCTATTTTTTAAGTATAAGCTTTAATGAATCCAGTTTCATCCTTTTTTTTTTTTTTTTGGCTATTTCACCCGTACTTTTTTTTACTTGTCCATTTGAACCGTGTTTTAAATTTTTTTGGACAAATGACCCATTTTCTCTAAGAAGTACATATGATCTCGTTATTTTTCTATGCCACACTGAAAGTAGCGTAGCAACTGCTTACAGGGTGATCTGTGAAAACAAGAGTTTCTTTATGTGATTCACATCCAAACAACATTTTAAGCATTTTTATTTACAACCTTGAAAAAAAGGTTCGCTCTGGGGATTGCAATTTGCCCCACCCAAACCCATCCCCGTGGGGACCTGCCCCTATGGGTTAGGGTTTTTGTTTGTACCATAAGTAAAAATGTCACATAATGGGCCCAATTGGTACTTGGATCATCTTTTGGCCCTCATCCAAGCCCGCTAACAAGTCAACCTAAGCAACCCACCAGCCTGCCCAGTGTTGCATAAATTCAATGACCGGTCAATGGTCAAAGTCAACGACCGGTCAATGGTCAAAGTTAACGCCCGGTCAATAGTCAAAGTCAACCATCGGTCAACTGTCGAAGTCAGTTTGCAAGTCGCACCTCTAGCCAATTTTCCACTCATGTTGTCAGCGGTGCTGCCAACCAATTCCCAGCAAAGTACTCAATCGCACTGCCAGCTAGTCTCTACCTGTGCAGCCAATCTAGTCTTCCAGACAGCATCAATCCATTATGTTAGCCATTATGCCTGTCAACCATCAATATAGTCTGCCATCATGCAGAATTTATCATGGAAGCATGAATGAGCAGTTTCATGCAGAATTCATCATGGAGGCGTAAATGTGCAGTTTCATGCAGAATTCATCATGGAGGCATAAATGTGCAGTTTCATGCAGAATTCATCATGGAGGCATAAATGAGCAGTTTCATGCAGAATTGAAGATGGAGGCATGAATGAGCTGTTAATTCCATTTAAGTTTATATTGAAATTAGATAGCAGAGATCATTGGAGAAGGGGGGAATACAAGAAAAGCAACATCAGAGAAAAAAATAGACTGTAATTATATTATCAATAAAACAACACTCCCCAAGGGGATTCACCGTGGATGTAGGCAAACCTGCCGAACCACGTAAAACCCGTGTCTCTTTTATTTGTTCTTCAATTCGTCTCCAACCCTAAATTCACACCTCAATCGTGTTTCGTTCCCAAAAGTAATTTTGGGTACAAACATTTGCGCCAACTAAGGGGAATACGAGAAAAGAAATCGTGTTTTCCCATTGAGAAAAGTTGTTCAAAATGCTTCAAAATCGTTTCCAAGAAAAAGTTGTTTGAATGGCGTGAAAAATCACTATTGCAGTCCAGTTGATCGTAACTGTTGTAGCCCTGTTTGATCGAAATAGTTCTGATCCCACTGATTATAAATGCTACTGACCAGTTAATCGCAGCTTATTGTAGTCCAGTTGATCGCAACTGCTGTAGTCCAGATTCTTAATTCGAGATTTGCTAAAGCTATTACCTTGTTAAACCACTGAATTGCATCACAACAAAGCCTGATGGAAATGTTGCCAGGACGTTCGGTCCGCGGAAAAAGATGGCGTAAAAACATCATCAAAATTGTTGCTAGATATTCGATCTGCAACATGGTTGGGTCCAGTTTTTATTTCAATCCCTACAATCCAGCTGATCGCAGCTACTGCAGTCCAGTTAATCACAATTCTTCGCAAGTCGATTGATCGTAATCATTGCCGGTCGACTTCATAGTCATAGGCCACCTAGACCGACTCATTGGAAAGATCGCTAAGATTATTGCCAGGATGTTCGATCCGTAGCATATTCAATTTCAAAGTTTGAAAAATTTTGCTTCTCAAATAGCGGAGTGTCCACGTGTTCGAGTTTTTAGTATGTCAAAATCGCTACCGTCATGATCAAAGGGTTGCCAGGTTGCTTACACCTCTGGGTGCTTGAAAACCCTACTGAGAAGACCTCTAGAAAAGCACCACATAAAAGTTCCAGAAAAGATCACAAAAGGAGTAACAAAATTTCCGCATAAAAATTTGTGAGAAACGGACAGTCCAACTAAACTGTTGCTTAAATTGTAAAGAGAAAAGACAACAGCCCAGAAAACTGTTGCAAAAAGTCAAAGAGAAAAGAAAACAGATCCAACAGCCATTGCAAAAATTTCAAGACTAAAGGCAACAGGTCAGTGCAAACCGTGGCGAAAGGTTTAATAATAATAAAAAAAAATAGCAGCAGCAGAAGCCGGCGGCCATGCTGACGGTCAGATCTGTTCACCCTCTTCAGGGTCTCCTTCACCCACGTTCGCATTTTCCGTCACCCACTTCAGGGTCTCCTTCACCCATGTCAATTCCCAGGAAAAGTTTGATGCTTCGTGTTACATCAATCTTCGATGCGCTCCGTATACATACCGTTGATGTTCAATGGTACATCAAATTTCGATGTTCTGCGATACATCAAATTTCAAATTTCAGGAAAAGTTTCGCTGCTTTAGGTTACATCAAACTTCGATGAGCCAAGTATATCGACCGTTGATGTTCTGTGGTATATCAAACTTCGATGCTCCGTGGTACATCAAAATTCAGCACTTTCCACGTCATCCATCTGATCCAGCCAGCAATGACACATCAGCAAAGCGGCCTAGTCAGCAGCGCCACGTCAGCAAGGTGATCCAGTCAGCAATGACACGTCAACAAGTTACGCCTCATCAGTGTGCCACGTAAGCAAATCGATGTCTCATCAGCGTGACACGTTAGCAATTAACGCCTCATTAGCGTGCTATGTTAGCAAAGTGACACCTCGTCAGTGTTCCATCTGTGCTTTTGTTGTTTGGGGATCTTAATAAAGTTCCACAATTCCAATTACATGTTTAAGAAAATGCCACCGTTTTTTTCTTCAGAATTTATTAAATGCCACACTCTTGACTTTTTCCATCCCGTTTTTTATTGAGAAAATAGTTAACTGTCGTTGGTGCATACGTGTCATTAAATCGCTCATATAAAATGACATTGAAGCCCTTGAATCAGTTATATGGGAACGAGATAACCAGTGATTGAATAGAGAGTTAACTCATGACTCATATCGAGTTGAAACAAACTATAATCATTGCTATGAAATCACACGGTCAACATTGATAAGGAATGAATATCACAGTCGGCCAACTGACTGGTCTATGTTGGTTATGGCCAAGGCCATTGTACGGCCTAATTTGATGTTGCACCATAGTGGTGTTTCACCAAGCCAGTGTAGCACCTGCATTCACCAGTAGATGTATTCCTACCAAAGCTGCAGCGGTTCCACTTCGAATAGCAAATGAAAAAATAGAAGATATTTGGTGATCAGGCCTTGCTGGGTAGCTGAAGTGCACTTTCTTTAATTCAATATTACCCTCCATATTTTCTAACCACTGGTATCATAGGCATCAATCAGTGGTTTAAGTTTTCTTCTAATAGCCTCAAACATCTTGTAAGCTGAAGCTTTCCCTACTGCAAATGCATTCAACGATGGCAATGCTTGACCCAGAGACCTAAACAAAAAAGAAGCAAAATTGAGACAGTTAGGAATCAAAATCTAATGGGGGTATTGGTTGAGCACTGCCATGATAATAAAGACATGGAACTTTTAATTGACTCAAAAGTCACATTCCACCAGTCATAATCATTATTGTGACGTTGATGACTTGTCCACCATTGTAGCCTTTCTCTATTATCGGCCCCAAGGAAACAATAGTTGAATGAGGTAGAAGTTGCTTCAATCAAAGAGTATCCCGACATTTACACGTCTCCTTGCACATGATCCCATTAGGGAGATGGTGCCAACGGCAAGGTTCATCCCAAGTTGCACCAATCCTAACTTTCTATGTAATAAATTGTTACATTACCTAGTCTTTAAGCCTCTATAGCATGGCATTCATGACCTATGAAATTTGGTCTAAGCAATTTCTCAATAACGTATTTTTTCCAAAATTTAGCCGACTCTATATCTGTTTTCAGTGATGAATGCATGGCAATAAAAATCTACACGTGTATTCCCAAAAATTTGATCAAAGGAATGTAACCCCTTTTGGCTAATGAAGATGTTTAAGTTGCATCTGAAGAAATTAGTTGAGTTATTAGTAGTGTTTTTTCAACAGAATCTTAATTAGATAGCAACTAGATACATAATAATACTTTTAAGAGTTTCCCTGAACAATAAGCTGGTTAATTCTCAACCTTCACCGGACGGCCTCCCGGAATAACAATACAGTAATGGTTACGTCCGGGATTAATAACCAAAGGAATTCAAACCAAATAAAAACTTGTGAATAAACAGTACAAGAATCGAAATTGAATTACATGACAAATGATTGATCCACAATTGACTGCTTCTATCAGAATTTTTGTCCATGTCTCTTTATTCAAATAAACCCTCTCAATTAACCGGATTCCATACCTTCCACTCGGTTTAATCTCTAAGAACCTTCACAAAATCCATCAGATGTCTGAGAAGATGACACTAAAGCATCTGGACCAAAATTGTATCTCACTCTGAATCTAGTACCTAGGCCTCAATCTATCAATTCAAATGTGAAATGTGTAGCCAATCACGGATCGGAAGCCAATTCCCTATTGTTTTCAAACGAAAGATGTGAATCAATGCTTGCAGTATAATAATGAAACTGAAAATAATTGGAATTTTACTGCTATTTCTTTATACCTGAATCAAACTGTAGCTTTGGTCTTTAGTTACATTAACCAGAGAACTCAAACTTTAGATTGGGACTGTGTTTTGGAGCAAACAAAGTTTTAATCGTCGCTGAGAAAGAATACATCTAGAAACCACATAATACAATTGTTTTGAGATGAGATATCGTAATGCTCAATTGATTATTCATAGGAAGTTGTATTCGGCTCTTCCACCACCGGATTCCCATACAAAGCCACCTTTACATCTATAAGAATGAGCCATTTGTTGTTGCCCTTATTGATCTTGAGCTTCTTTATCACTTACCTGCAAATCTAGAGATCAGATCTAAGAAGAAGAAGGTGGCGGAAAAACCCTACTCTCTCACTGATTCTTTGGAATACTGAAACCCTAAAAGATGATTTCTCTCTTTTTATATATATGGTACAGCTTATACTTGCACTTCACTTACATTAGATGTCGAACCTAAATATGCACAATTGTGTAGTAAAAATACGGTGTGAGAATAACTTTCAACCATGTTATGATGGTGCGGTGCCATATGAACAATTTGAAAGCATATGTATTTCACGCAGTCTAAAATAAAAGAGATGATCTTTTGGATCACTAGGACACCTACATCACAAACTATCAGAGGAAATGCCCTCAGTGTATCTACAACAGCTAGCTAAGGGTTGTTCGGATGCTGCGATGAAATGGAACAATTGGCATTTGGTGTAGGTTGAACATTAAAACCAAATGAAAAATAAGATTCATGGAACAAAAGAATAACGCAAGAAATTGTAAGATGGAAGAACTTGATACATAATTATGAAGGGTGCAAATTTCCAATAAAAGAAAATTTATAAGCTTTAACATCAACATTGCTTAATGATCTAAGAACTCCAACATGTTTCAATTGTTCATATCGATTGATGAATTAGAATTTTCATCCATTGACTAGACTAGATAATTAAAGTTGGTTTAGTCATTCAATTGGATTGGTGTCCATTGCTTGTTGATGTGCTTGCCAATATTCGCTGGTCAACAAATCTGGAGAAAATTAGAATTTCATGAGTATCAAAAGAGCTGCAAATTTACTGGTTAGAATAGAGAATTGAGCTTAACTTGGAAATATATTCTTTGGTTGAATATAGGATTAACTCAGTCTCTCTCATGGACGGCCCAAAACATGTGGAGGATGTTAATTGCAGAGCGTTCAATACTTAATCTGATTGGGGAAAATTACAGCGGCCATTGGACTCTTAGAGTAAGTTGGTATCTCATTAAACAGTATTATTATACTTCAAGAAATACCAACTTAACAATAAAAGTTCGATGGCTGTACTCGGCATGTAATCCGTTACCTAAGTGTAAAAAAAAAATCTTAAAAGAGGAAGTATACTAGGGCGAGAAAATTCCAAATTATCTAGAAGGATCATGAATCTTCATGTTGCTAGGAAATGCACTAAGAATAACACATCTGGATGCAGCTCGACGGGGATGTCATCGGAAACGCTGAAATGATAATTGCAAACGAACTCAGGAAAATCATTAAGAAGAACCAGCATAACATGCAAAGTGCCTTTATAGAGGCAGTGAAGAGGTTCTCCCAAGTTGATCCTTTCTCTAGTACGGCTCCATGAACTTACTATATCTACATGAAGAGTCTGTGCCGGAGCCAAATAAGAAAGAACACTAATTACAATCATACAAATAGTCGAACGAAATTCCCTTTAAACACCAATTAGTAGAGTATAACATCGAGATTGACATTAACAGATGAGAAGGATAAACATCATGAAAGTAACATTATGAAAACCAAATACTGTTTCCAAGCTCAGGTTTCTATGGTAAAAATACAGATATACTAAAACATCTTTGAAAATGAGTTAACAATACATAAACATGTGGAAACCAAATAATGTTTCTAAGCTCAGGTAGTTTTTATGCATATGGAATCCAACTGATAAAATACAGTTCATATCGAAATAATCAATGCTTGCTGTATAATGAAAACTGAAACAAATGTATTTAGACTTGTAGTAGTGGTATGTGTGTGTTATGATGTGTATCACTGATCCAATGCATATCAAATTTCGCAATTACTCAAAAAAATTGATAAAAGAAATCCTAGCATGAAATGAATAACTTCATAGTTCAAAATCCACACAGGTTGTTTGTTTAAGGTTAGCCCAGAACTCGATCTAGCAATTCAACTATATGTGTAGCCTGTGATTTGGACGACAATCCCTTAATTACTTATAAAACGAAATAATTGTGTATCAAAATTCAAACAAAGATGAATTGTAGATTCAACAAAATATGTTAATAGACACGTGCAGTAGAAAAATGAAACTGAATTACTGAAATAATCTCTACCTGTTTGATGATCTGATAAGCTAGCTACTACTCCGAAAAAACAGGTATTTGATGCTCAAAGTTCACCAGTCCTTGTGATCTAGTCAGTTGCAAGCTTCAATGATGCTGCTGGTAGTGTATTGATGTTTGTGGTGGTTCTTGCAGTAGTTGTGATAAAAGTGATTCTGATGTGGAAGTAGAAGTGGTGAAATTAAACATAGAATTGTTTTGAGAGCAGAAATCATAATTCTCATTGATGTAATTGAGAGGTTTAATTAGTTGTTCCACCACCAGATTCCCATACAAAACCACATTTGCATCCATAAGCCATCATCTGCGCACCTTGTTTTTCAAAAATTATGTAGTTAATTAATCCCAGTTCTTTTTCCGCAGTTGGTTAAGTTACAATAGTATCTATGTGTAAGTACTGATAATTAAAGAGCTGAATTTGTAACAGATCTATGAATGATAAACAACAATAATGATTCATTAAAATTTAAAAATACCTCTTTAGGAGTCGTCCCAAAATAATGTTGATTCAAAACATTTGTGAAAACGCAATATTTAAATGCACGGATTGAGTTTTTCCTGCCATGTTTTGATCCTTACTCCGTTTATGTCTAGATTCCAATTTTACCCAAACTTCCAGTATTCACACACAGAAGACAAAACCAGCAGTAGTGGTGATATTTTGTTGGCTGTTGTGGTGGTATCACAGATTCTGATGCAGGTGGCAGAGGAAGTCGTATAGAAATCCATACAATTGCTTTGAGAGGAAATACCATAATGCTAATTGATTGAGGAAGTTCAGTTCTTGCATCACCAGATTCCCATACAAAACTAGTTTTACATCGGTGAGAAGCCATCATTTGTGGATTTTGTTGTTTTCCACTGATTAAGCTGATCTTGATTTCTTTTCTTTTTTTTTTAAATCAAATTTGTTGTTCTCAGAAGATGATCTGGAGTAATAAGAACTCAACACAAGAGGCAAACTGAAAGCCCCTTTTTATGGAACCCTCCACCTTTGTTATTTCTTTCCCACTGATCTAGTAAACTTATCTTGAGCTCCCTTTCAGCAGATCTGGGAAGCTAGAACTCAAGATCCGATCTGATTTTGTATGGAGATCAGATCTAAGAAAAGTAGAATGGCGGCGTAGTAAACCTCCTCCCCCCAGGGTCTTGAAGGTGAAAGTGAATTTTTGCAAAGAAGTGAAAGTGAAGCCCTAAACTTCGTGTATATATAATTTTTACTTAGACCTTTTTTACATCACATTTCTAACCTGCACTAAAAGGGGCAATGAATGCCCGTAAATAATGAACGACCTAACTTGATAACCGAGTTGCCGGCTTTTATTTATTCTTAAGAGTTGTGTTTTTGTTCGGGAACTACCACGTTTTCTTGGCAGGAAGGGGTATGCGGTAGGATTTTTTTTTTTACAAGAAACCGAGGGAAAGAGGATTTTAAACATGTTTAACTCCATGTCCTAATTGAGTGATTGGAACATCCAACTCCATGTCTATATGTAAGACAAATTTTTCAAACTTCTTAATTTATTTACACATGTTTAACTTCTAAACTGAGGGAAAGAGGATTTTAAACATGTTCGATTCCACGTCTTAATTGAACACGTCCTAATTGAAATTGAAATATGAGTGATTGGAACATCCAATTCCGTGTCAATTACCAGAATTTACTCTGAACATGACTCCCACATGCAAGGTTAGGGTTGCCAACTGAATCCATAATTCAGAAGAAGTGGATGCAATACTTCCCCAACTGAATCCATATCCATAATGCAATAAGATACTTCTCTTGTAATAAGAGTTTCCGGAACAGATACATAATATTTTTGTGAGTTTCGCGGAATAATAAACCCTGATTACCAATGCGCATCAAATTTGGCAATTACTTAAATCCAAGCATTTGAATCAGTTCATAGTTAAAAAAACCGGCCGACTGCTATTATTGTGAATTTTGTTCTGTTCTTCCATCCACCAGATTCCCATACAAAACCACTTTTAGATCCATATGAAGAAGCCATTATTGTGAATTTTGTTGTTTCCTTCCCAGTGATTGATAATTAAGCTGATTTTTAGATCCATATGAAGAAGCCATTATATAAGACATACTTTTGCTAAATAAAGATGTTGCACTGGATACTAAGGTCCCTCTATAAAATACACAGCAAGGATTCTTACTAATTTGCTAAATGGATAATGCATCAGTAGAAAACCATCATTTAACCTGTTATATGTATTTAAGCACTGTGATACGTGGGGTGCATCCGCCAAATTTTCTCACCCATTGCTGGTAATGTCTCTTACGAGTAATAGGATCCCAAAGCTATTGTGGACTCATTTTAAGGAGTTAATAACTTCATGACAATACTTCCATCTTCCAAGGCAAAACTATGCAGAAAAAACAGGCTAGAACAGATACGTAAGACAATTTTTGCAGGAAAAAAAATTGGTTGGTAAGGGACTACTCAGAAATACAAACACACCAATTCATCATGAAGAGCCATCTAACTAGCCTTCATGGCTTCATATGGCTTCTTTCTTTGTCTCCCACTTGTTAATAATAGACTGACTTCTAAACTTTCTGCCAGCTATATAAATAGGGTACTCAGTTCATATACAAATGTCGAAGACTCGAAAGTACAGGAGCAGAAGGTATTCTTCACAAACAAAACGCCTTCTTAATTTCCATCAATTGCGTAGATTCATCATCTTAAAAAAAAAAAAAAAAAAAAAAAAATCACAACACACCAGCCAGAGATTCCAATTCCATGATCTTATACATAAGAGATTGAATACACAACTGACTGATACCAAGACTGCAGAAGTTTCGACTATCAAGGAGTGTAGATTGTAATATTCGAAGATTTGATTAATTCAACTCTCCACTCAAATCTCATCTCATATTCATGGCAAACAGCTTAGCTTTACGCAACACGAAAGAGAAAAAAAAAAGAGTATTCAGAAATACAATGAGACAAAATAAAGTTGATAGACTAATCTCATTATAAATACACATCAATACATTATGCGTCTCCATAATTATTTTTTGAGACGAAAAATCATAATGATTTTGTTATTGTTTTCCGACTACCAGAATCCCCATCCATAAGAAACCTTCTGTGATGCTGATTTCTTCAGAAAATCTGAATCTCTAAGAGATGAATAAATGTTGAAATGCAAGAGGAAATCTCAAAGCCACAGAATCGTGTTCACTTCTAAAAAGACGTAGGGAGACTATCAATAGAATTGTTTTGAGAGGAGAAATCATTATGCTGCTCAAATACTCAAGGAAGATAGTTCTTCCACTACCAAATTCCCATATAAAACCAAAGTTACATCCATATGAGTATGAGCCATTTGTTGTCTCCCTAAATTAACCCGATCTAGAGCTTCTTTTTCAGCAGATCTAGAACAATCAGAGATCAATACAAGTGGAAAACTGAAAAGACCCTTGTATTGGAATTCAGATCTATGAAGAAGAAAAAGACCCTTGTACAAGTGGAAAACTGAAACCCTCCTCCTATTGTTTTTAAGGAAGTAACACCACCCTCTCAGTCTCTCTCACTTGAAATCAAGAGATTTCAACCCAAGTCAAGTCAAGACTGAAACCCTAACACGTTCATATTTTACTTACACCTCTTTTACATCAGATTCCTAACCTGCACGGTCTAAAACCCTTGTTATTGGAGATATAAGATGCAAATAAATAACGGATTACAATTCCTAAATCCTAATAGCAAATACTTAATGGGGATATATAACATATATGCTGTTTTGGTCGGGGATGTACGTACATTCTCTACCTGGTCGGCCAAGGCAATAACTACGTATATTCTCCACAACTACTAAAGGTTGTACCGATGCTGCAATGAAATGGATCGGGACTTCAGGAGTAGTGGCATCTAGTGCAGGTTGAATCTTAGTAGCCAGGAACGTGAAGAGTGATCACGAATTTCAGTGAGAACCGTAAATTTGCGTTCCTCAGTGAAAATCGTGATGGGAATGCGCTCCTGACAAGAAGGAAACGCGCTCCAAACATGGGAGGAACGTTAAGAATATATCTGGCTAAATATCCTACCTGAATATTCGTATATCTTCACATCTTTATCTACTATATCATATATTTGGCTATATCTGGTCCTATATATTCTAGGTTAGCCTAAATTTAAGCATGTAACGATTGTATTACTACTTATCTACCTAGTTTTAGTTTTTATCCTATCAAGAAATTAGTTTTAGTCTTTAACGTTTGTATGGTAAGAGATACTCTTGGCTAACGAGTATTCCATCTTCCCCTGCACGTCTACACACTACACCACTTACAACCCCATGTTCACAGGATAGACAAGTACTAAATGTGAGATATATTGTAGAAAACAAGAAGAAAGTAGTTCATAGAGATTTTCTACTAAATGTTATATGTTGTCTTATTTCTTGTTTAAAAATTTGGAAAAACTAGTAATAACTAAACCTAATTTACGCTCCTAACACGATCCTCGAATTTCATTTTTTGAAAATTTTACGATTTACGTTTCCGACCCCGTTCCCACTCCTGACCCCGTTCCCGCTCCTAGCTACTAAGGGTTGAATACCAACAACAACGTTTAATTAGGTTAAACTAGGTTTAATTAGAACAAACATGTATGTGCTAGTGTAACTATGTAAACAGTATAGTTTATCTTTTTTATTTTTCCTGGTCATTTCTTAGTTGGGAGACACCAATGGATTAAGAATCATATAAACGAAGCAGAACATTCCCATAACTTACTGTCGATCCCACAAAGTTATGGATTTTTAAAGTCAATAGCGTCTTAGAATATATATTTATCTTTCATTATCAATAAACCTTCAATATATTAAAATCATATATTTATAGAAAATGCATGGTGATTGGCTTATTTTTAGCTAACAAAACAATCTTTAAATTTTTGGGCGGAAAGATCGGGCAGCCTCATGTTGCTAGGAAATGCACTAAAAATAACATTCCCCATCTGGATACAGATCCACAATATGACATTGCAGAATCTAAAATGACAATTGCAAAGTAACTCCCGAATATTATGGAGAAGCACCAGTAGAACATGCAAAGTGCGTCTATATATAGAGGAAGTGAACAGGTTCTCTGAGTTGTGCCTTCACAAGCAAGAGCCTGTGTCGAAGCCAAATAAACTGACCTGATGTGTAGTGGTGTTATGTGCAAAACCAAAGATTGTTCAAATCAAGGTGGAATGCGGTGTATACAAATATTGCTGGTGCTAGTGTGCTCTTCGTAGGGGTTCTGGAAGTAGTTGTGGTACTAGGGATTCTGTTGCAGGTGGCGGCGAAAGTGGTAGTTGTAAAATCATACATGTAGAGACGAGAAAGACAAAGTCCATAAACTCCATGTAGACAGCTTCTGGATGCTTTTTAGAAGGGATTGAATAATAATTCTCAACTTTCCATGGTCAATCCTGGAATATTTGATGTCAAAAGAAATAATATTATTAGCATCACATAAATATAATATACGTAGAGTATTATTACAAGTAGACAACTAATAATCCTGTAGGCAGAATATGAACGACAGTTACAGAAATAATCAGATGAAAATCTCTTTAAGAACCAACCATCATGGCCCAATAGATACTTATAGTGGGTTTGGGACTGTAAAAGAAAAGTTGTCCATCGATCAATCAATTTTGCATTATGATCATCTCTTTGTGAATAATATCTATTGACAATAAAATTACATGATTTGTTGAATAATGATACAAATGCACGAACATATTTGGAAAATTGAGCCATATAAATAAATGTACTTCTTGTCTTGGTTTCAGAAAACTATTCTTCTGATACACTTATGAAAGTGAAACGAACAACTAATTCTGTAGGAGATCTATTTAACATCCCCCGACATAAATTATCACGAAGAGAGAACAAGTATGATGATTTATTTCAAGAGATATTAAGCAGATTTCCAACAAATCCATTGTTTCAAATATTATTTATCAAAAATTCAAGACAAAAGCTTTACAACTCTACATGGCTCAAATTCCGAAATAACTTGAGTACCATATAAGCATGTTACATGGCTGCATCTGTTGAACTGTTCGATGAGTCATTCATTGTTTATCTACATATAAGAATACCTAATTTTCTTCATAAAATATGACGTCCTATTAAAGAAACAAGCTTCATTGGGTCAAGAATAGCAGATTCATTGGGTCAAGAATAGCAGTCTTAGCTAAGTCGATGGTGTAACATGCTTATATGATACTCAAATCAATATTATCATTGGATGGTCATTTGTGTCTGTGCAACCTAGCTTTTCTTTTTCAAATGACAAAGGCTTCATACATGATATTAGCATAGTAACTATAATAAGAAATACTTGGGTTTGAAAAATATTGATGCATTTGGAAATATGTTTTGATCCTTATTTGTGTTTCCAATAAGGACTTGAAAGAAAAAACTCAAATATATAACCAGAGACACAACTCCACTCAAATCTCATCTCATACTTAGTAAAATATCTTAACTTCACCTCTTCAATAATACAAAAAAGAGGTAACCGGAAATACAAAGATTTAGATAAAATGAAGTTCCTACTAGGCGTTGACTCACCAAACAAGACTTCTCTCATTATGAGACATATACATCAGTGATAAATGAACATTATGCATCTCGTAAAACATGCCAACCCAAAGAGCAAGGTAGTCCTAGCTAAGCTCCAAACCATTTACTAATATTTTACAGAATCAAGTGACCTGCTTAGAAGCGGAGCAAACAGAGTGTATGGTTTTTCTTTGTTGTAATATAAGGACATCATGCTTGGGACTCGTAATAGTTGAAAAGTCATATACAGTAATATTGAAGCAGAGAAAACTCTATGTTCGATAAAGGTAAACAATATTCCGGTAGCTTGGTTCTAGTCATTTACATTCTCTTAAAGGGATATGTATAACTTGAAAAATCATGTCCAATCTCAAAGTGAGTCGCTGATATGTTGTTCCTCACCACAAGTTTAAGTGGCAAGCACATATGCTCTATTGCTAAAGCTTACTTGGATTGCATGTAATCATTAGACTGATATAACTGCTAGTTTATAGAGTTGCAGAACGAAAATAATGTTAAGACTTATGTTGGCAGTTCATTATCCACTAAATAACTGATTCCACAAACTGAAAGACAATCATGACCCAGCTGGCCTATGCATGTACCAAAGCCAAATAAGATGCTAAGACAAATAAACAGACTATATGTGCAGTAGTGGTGTGTGTGCGGGCACATGTTTCACTGAATCTCAAAGCACATCAAATGTCGCAATACCCAAACATTTGATGAAACAAATCCTAGCATGTATTCAATCAATTCCTAGTTCAAAATTAACAAAGATTATTTGTTTCACTCAATCTGGCAATTGAAACTGATATAATAGGATTTACAGCTAGAGTGCTCGTTCTATATACCTCTGAAACTGCGGCTTTTGGCGTGAACTTTAATCAACTTCTATTTGGCTTTTGACATTAATACCAACTGAGAGACCAATGTTAGAATGAAGTTATGGAACAGACCAATGTTTTGACTTCCTTCTTGAATCATATTATGTAGAGCTTGGTAACTTTGGACCAGAATTCCACATTTTTCTCCATCCTGTATTAACTAAGACCAAAATCTTCTGTAACAAAAACCCTAGTGAAAACTTGAGATTGGGTTTTATTTTTCTTATCTTTGGTATCCCTTTTACGAAGAAAACTAATTAAATAAAATCTGACAAGAAATAATGGTTAAGATAGTGGTGACATTTATGGCGGATTTAGTAATAGCCGTGATAATGGAATTATAGAAATTCTGATCATGGTGCTGGAGCAAAAGAAATCCAAAACACAATTATTTTGAGAGGAGATATCATTATGCTTATTGATTGATTCGAAAGATGTTCTTGTTCTTCCACCACCACCAAATTCCCATATAAACCACTTTTACATCTATGAGAACGAGACATTGGTTGTTTCCCTAAATTAAACTGATCCGAGCTTCAATATAAGCAAATCTGGAGAGATCAGAACTCAACACAAAGAGTAAAACAGAAAGCCCCTTGATTCAAGTTCAGATCTAAGAAGAAGAGGAAGCAGAACTGGTGATTTCCTCTCACCGATTTGTGTTTTTATTTTTTTGACCTAATTGAGTTGATCTTGAGATTCTTTTGCAGCAGATCTGGAGTACTGAGAACTCAATATAAAGAGGAAGACTGAAAAGCCTCTTGAGATCTAAGAAGAAGAAGGAGAATGGCGGCGTAAAAACCCTCCTCTTAGGGTTTTCAACGAAGGAGACTGAAACATTGATATGATTACTCCCATTTTATATACAAGAATTGATGAAGAATTTACCTTACTACTAATCCGGCAACTATATTAGAAATTTGAATCTTCGGGACGGAGTAATCTTGGATCCTATTACTCCTGTTGGAGTTATTAATCCGACAGACATCACAGCTCACTACAAAGATGAGCATAAACATCCTATTACTCCTGTAAAACATAGAAGAAGATATGAATAAAAACTTAATTTACGAGAGGAAAAATCATTGTGTGAGTGAAGCTTCAACACCTACGGGACAAGGGTTTTATCTTATTCTTCTTGAAGAATGGTGTTAAGATCGGTGACACATATTCTTATTCTTGAAGAATCATCCAGGATGAATTTGGAATCCACGGAAATTTTGAGATCTAACAAGGAAATATGAAGGCGGCCGAATAGACAGGGTTTAGTTTATAGATGACTCGAGGCAGTTATAGGATTCCCTTAACTTTTAGGGTACTGTAGAAATTTTGATGGGTGATCCAACGATTGAGAATGTTCTGGTAATGGAAACCTGGGTAGATATTCTGGATATGGATATTATAGGCTAGTAGTGTTTGGCCAATACGTATTTGCATCCGTAGCCGTAGGTATCAACAAAATCATTATGTCTTTGTAGTGAAATTCAATACACATTGAAATTATTAATATTAAAATCTCAATGTTATGATACATATAATTGATAAATTATCAAAACAAAATGATATCATTTTTTAGATATCATTGAAAACATTCGTATGAGTAGATATTGATACAAGCTTGATGGTCAACTCAACAAACGATGTATATACCAGTAGGTACCTTATGCTTAGGGTATATATGAGAAGATTATACTAGATGATCCGACGGTTGGAGATACTTAGGGTTTGACATAAAGGTAGATCCGCGTTAGGTATTGGAAGCGTGTTGACTCTGTAGTGTTTGGTTCAAGCCTTCATGTCCTGGAGATAACTATTTTGAAAATGGTCATGTCTATGCCGTTATAACTATTTTGTCAAACTCTTTCGTGAAAAAGACTTTTTTTTTTACTCTAAGCCAAAATGATATGAATCCTATTATTGGGGCTGTAGGGAAGATGTGTTTTTGGGGCTTAATGGGTCATGAAATAGTGGTTCTGATAACCCCTTATCCTCCAACCCCATAATCCCCAATATACCCTTGATTTGATTAGTAATAATTATGATGATCAAGTAAACTAATCACGATTAGTAACTGGATTATGCTAATTTAGTGATTAATTTCTTGAGAATCAAAACTTTCTTTGTTTTTTTGTTTTTGATCTAGAAGAAAAAGGAGGATGATTTTGATGAACTTTTTTTTAAAACTTTGAAGAAAAATTGATGAAACCTATCCTAAAACTAGTCTAGAAAACATGTCAAATGAACCCCCATTTGAAATTTTGATTGATTCAAATCCGGTTGAAACGGAAAATTTCTGAGTTTATTTAACGCTTACGGCTGGGAAAATATTGTCGTCCCAAAAGTAATAGGTATTCTGGTCCGAAGATTAAGGATTCCGAGTAGTAATATACATTAACGGCTAGGTTAAGTAAGAACTTAAAGCCGTAATCCAAACAAATGGTCTGGGTTAATATGAACTCCGTGGCCGAATAGTTAACGAGTCTTCCTGTGTATTAATTACGACTCAACATAAATCAAGTCAATAGACATAAAGTAATAAACATGCTTCAACCCCTTCAACAAACAAACACATATTTGGAATTCAACAAAAGGATTTGCTTACCAATATGTATTTATATGACAATAATATTGATGTCCTAACAGGCTTCTGGTAACTTCATACCTTCTGAGTTTTGATACTTTTTTGATCATAGATCTAGCTAATACCTTTTTTGAGAAAATATATCTCGATCGAGGTACCACTCAACCAGAGTATGTATGGTCAATGTGTTGTTCCGCCGGGGAATCAGTCTCACATCTTATGTTCCGCCGGGGAATCGGTCTCACATCTTATGTTCCATTGTAAGTTCTCTTCTCAAATTTGGAATTACTTTATTTCGGGAGTCGGTCTTCTTTGGGTGCTTCCGAATCATTGATGCAATTATTAAAGGTTGGAAGTGTAAACTTATCCATCCTATTGGTAAGAAGCTCTGGCCATTGATTCCTGCTGCCATTTGTTGGACTCTGTGGAATTCTAGGAATGCTATTGTCTTTGAAGAAGGTTCTGCTAGGGTAAAGAAAGTTATCAAACACGTGAAGATCCAAGTTTAAAATTGGGCTCGCAATGATGATGTCTTTAAGGGGTGTGCCTTAATTCGAGTTATTGTTAACTCGGGTAGCTATTTTATTTCTTAAAATCTTCTGTTGTTTAGCTTGGTTCGTTGGTTTTTTCTAGAGATTTATTCTCTACTGTAGTGGTGTCTTGTTGTAGCTCTTGAGCTTGCGTTCCTACTTCTTGTAGGCTTTTCTTTATATTAACTTTTGCCGATCAAAAAAAGAGTATGTATTGTCAAAGAAATTATAAGAGAAAGATAGCTTCCATTAGAATTTGTACACACAAGGTTAGACCATGTAAAGCCACATTTATGTGCAGTTGAGGGCTCAGTACCTAGCTTCCATATACAATTAACATTATTTATGGTCGGGGCGGCTACATTGTTTTCAACATGGCATGGAAAAGTAACGAGGTCATAGGTACTTGTTAGCCGTTCCCTTTAATGACAACGAGAAAACTCGTGTCAGTAGCTGAAAACCCAAACACAAGAAATAACAAAGACAGCCTACGAACAACCAAAACCAATTAAAAAATTACAAATGACCTACATCAAACTACAACGACCAACACTGGAACCAAACACCTTGAGAACAACTAAAACCAATTATTTCCTGCCCAACCCTGGAACCAAACACTACGGCCTTGAATACCCTAATGTGGAGGGTCCTCTCCGTCGGATCCTCTTGTCTAATCTTCTCTTATATACCTAAAGAAATATAAGCAACCCTAAAACTCTCTAGAGCCGCCTCTAAGAAAAACTCTTTTGTTCATTTTGTTAGATCTCACTTAAAATTTCCGTCAGGAACAAATTGTTTCACAGGAATGGATTCTTTGTGTTTATCTTTAAGTGATCTTAACACCATGATTCTTACCACGGCTACTCTCATCATTCCTCTGAAACTCCCAGAAAAAGAAGATGAAACCCTTATCTTGTTTGTTTATGATCACTCACACAATGATTTTTCCTCTCAAAACTCAAATTTATTTTATCACCGTTAGTGGTGTTTCGGTGCATGATATGGCTGTTCTCTGCGGTAAACTTTTTTTTTTTTTCCTTAAATTCTATTTTTTTCAGGGTTTTTACCTTTCATTACTTGTCTGTTTTTTGATTTTTAATCTCATAATTTATTCATTTTGTGCAGGGAAATGTACAATTTTATCATGTTTTTGTGTGTATGGAGAAGTATGTTCTGGTAGAATATATTCAAACATTTCCGGACAACAGAAGACGCATATATCACCCACATCAACCAGTAATAGATTACTGCGTCTTGAAATTCAACTTCTTAAATCGAATAAAGGATCAACCAAGGTACATAAACTCTTCATTTTTCTGATCTTTTTGTTTTTTTTTTTTTTTTTTTTTTTGTTTTTAAGTGAGATAATTGGTCAATTATTTAATTTTAGAATTTCTTCAAATTTGGGCAGTGCCTATGAAAGGTTTTAAGTTAATTAAACTGCTATGAAATTGTAATTGAGATTGTCGACCATTTTAGACTAAGAAGCAATGTCTCTCATTTCTTTATTTTAGCATCCTTGTTTAGAAATTCAGTTTGGTATATCGTAGAGACGCATGAAGCTGCTCGGTTCTTTGTGCTTGTATGTATTGATTAATTTTGAAATAATTGCTGAAGGGTATGCTGTTTGAACTGCAGAACATTATAAGGAATCATTAATTTGAACTGCAGAACGCCGGCATTACACCCAATAATCTCAGGACAGGACTGTATGAAGAAGGAGCGTGAGAAAATTGATGGAGAATTTACTGTGGAACCCCTGGCAACTTTTCAAACCCCTACAACAATTTTCAACTCTCGGATGTGCAATGATATGACTCAAAGACAATTAATTTTAATTACACTACATATAGAGCTGTGTGTGCCACGATTTGACTGAGAAAGGGAGTAAAGTTGGCTTCTCAGTGTTGTCTTTGTAGAAATGGAGCTGATGGAATGGATCACATTCTCTGGGATTGCAGGTTTATTTCAAATCCCTTGTGGTTTTTCTGACTTCTTTACTGTTGCTAAGAACAGGAGTCCAGTTGTGAATGAAATACGGATTACAGATTGTTTTTGTGGCATGGTATAGTTGTGGTTTATTTCGAATAAAGTGGCTTTTGAGGAGGCTGGGATTGATAGAAGAAAGCTGCTAATCTGAATTTTTCTCTTGGTTGAAGATTGTGGGATGAGATTTTAATGTGATAGACTGATATGTGGTCTGAGCAATATGACTGCTAAATCCTGCAGTTCTTTGGGTTAAAGAGTAGGATACTGAAACTTGTAAGAACACTAGTGTGTGAATGGGATATTCCGATATAATGCCAAGAATCGTATTGGATTACTGTTAAGAGCTATTTTGCTTGTGCTCTGGGATGTCTTGCGAACTTCACAGCATACAGAGCTGCTGATCAAGCCTACATCAAGTAAATTACCTTGGCATGTCAACAACAAGGTGGAGAAGAATCAGGGATCAGTTTGAGGCTACTAAGTTCAAGCATAGACATCAAGAAGTTAACTTTTCAGCCGATAAATTGGTCAATTAAGGGGCTCAGTCAGCTAGGCAATGTCTTACTTTTGATAGGTTGCCGGACCAGCCTTATTTTCAATTTGTATAGTTTCAGTTGTAGTTGGTCAGGGTAATCAGATTAGATTGATTGGTTTGTAATGATTTTAGCTGCCTTTGGTAATAAATATGATGTGTAATCAGAGTTTTGTTTTTTACTGAGTTACACATCTTTTATGTCTCCTCTGCTTCATTTTCTTCATCTGTAATTACTATACAACCGGAATTAGGGCTTTCTGATCTCGCCAATAGGAGAATTGGGTTCTTCTTCAACAAAGAAAGGGCCCTGGTCACATACATCTCTATCTTCTTATGTTACTGCCTCTCTGGCATTTCTTTCTCAAATGTTTCTCAAAATAAAGAGCAAGTTTCCACTTGGTCTACTTTGAATATGCTTTTCATTCTCCGTCTGGCAAGTTCAATATTTCTTAACTTGTCTCTTTGAAATTGTCATTTGATATCCAATTATTTTTGGCAAAATATTCTCTCGATCGAGGTACCACGCAACCAGAGTATGTATGGTCTGAGAAATTTAAAAAAAAGATGGGTTTCATTAAAATTTGTACACACAAAGTTAAACCATGTAAAGCCACATTTATCTGTAGCTGAGGACTCAGTACCTCCTGATCGGGGCTGCTACATTGCTTTAACCGATGGTTTCAAAGTAATTTTTAATTGTGATTAAAAATATTCCCACATTGGACAAAGAGATTCCGAGGATCTTCTATACATTGGAATAGGATTGCCTTATCAATCGCCGGTCAGTGATTGTTTGGATGCCCAACTCATAGTCCTACATGGGCTATCAGCCAACCCCACTTTGTTGAAACTTGTATGGTAAAGTTCTCTCTTGCAAACTATATGAATCGCTTTTGTCTGCCAAATTTGCTGGTCCTTTTTATGGGTATGCTGATTTGGCAAATTAGCTGGTTTGTCTGGTAGGATGATTAATACAATGTTGAGCAAAATGGTCATCCATTCGAAATAGAAACCACCGGATTATGAAACAGCATACTAAAATATATGGTTCAACATTTCATTTTTCTCTGTAGAACTTGATATTACAAATATTTAGTTCTGATTTTTCCATGTGATTTAATGATTTTCCAGCAAGATACAACTATTTTCCATGTGCCATAACCTTTTTCCTTACTGCAACACAAAAACCTGTGTGGACTAATAAACTGTCCCCAACTGAATTTTGATGTTTGGGCAAGTATAGGCAGTTGCTGCTCTAGTCGTAGTGTTGCTATCATGAAGCCATCTTGAATCATGTTAGAAGGCAAATCGGTGGGGAAGTGAGCTAGCTCGCTAGCTAGACTTGATCAAAGTGAGCCAAGAATGATTCCAAACCTCACCATCCAAGCCAAGTGAACATTAAAATGAATTAAGAACTTAAATTAAACCCCCTTTTGATGATTAAACGAAATGTTCAATTCAGTTCAATCTGCTTGGTGGTGATGGTAATATTTTGGGTCTCGGAGAGATTTTTTCAAAAAAAAAAAAAAAAAATAACTGAAATAGAATGGCCTATAACCTAGTCCACAAATCTAATGCTTGCTCCAAATATTCACTCAATGCTTGATATTTAGTCTCTCTTACTGCTGCATATTGATGGAGTACCAAATAAAGTCTAGATAGAAAAGTAGACTTCATGTTCTTTGATGTGGTAGTTAAGTCTGAGTGTTTGACTCTTAGCCGATCAAAGAAAAAAAAAAAAAGCCTTGAATCTGGAATGCTCACTCATGTAGGTATTGACTGACAGTACTATTCGACCTTGGCAGTTGTACAAAATTTTGATGTAGTCCATGTAGAATTTTCATAACTAAAAGATATTGGTGCAAGCATTTTTATTTATTTTTTTCCTTCGGGAAAACGGTCCTTTTCTCCATTTTATGGTAACAGTGAGATTACTTCCCTAACTTTTCATAATTGATTTGTGGTCTGATTTTAGGATTATGAAGCTCCAAACCCCAAGTTGCAGCATTTTTGTATTTTGACAGACAAGTTGATTGAACTACCTACCTACCTATTGAAAGGCAAATGCAAGAGGTGAACTACTCAAGGTGTGGAATCAACTCCATGTGGAGTGATAATAAAGTGATACACCATCGTTATTTTCCAACATGAAATTCTTATAGTCGAAATTCTAACAAGATTTAAATTGACATCCTTGAAAAAGATAAAGGAAATTACCAACAAACTAGCACAGCCATCAAGCTAGCCATCACGCTTCAAGTCTTTGAAATACAACTGTCATGTCAATTCTTTCATGTTAACAATCTCCATGTCGCTTAGTGGGAGCCCAAGGAAAGGTATTTATGTACTTATCCTAAAGGAGAGGTTGGCACCGAACTGAATTAGATATCTTTTTTTTTTTTTTTTTTTTTAGTTCCACTTGGTCAATTGGACATGGGATGCAGATTTTTGTTCTGTAGAACAAAAAGTAACTTTAAGAAAACAAAAATCAAGGTCTTAGCTGGTTGAAATGCTAGAAACCAGAATCGCACTCTTTAGAGGAGTCGGCTGAGAAAAATTACAAGGCAACAGATAGCATTATCTATCTGCATCTCCAAGCAAATCAATCCATTTTCAATAAACAAGGCAAGAAATAGATTAAGCAAACCCTTGTCAGTCAATTTTGTTTTATCAATTCTAGTTATACAATACTCTTACAAATTATCCAGAACCATCTACAGTTATGAAAGTGCACTAGTGGATCCAATCACTGCAGTTCTTGGTATCCTTTTTGTAGTCTAGGCCATTGATGTTTGAACAACCAGTTAGATCGACACGAAGATCTGCAAACACTGCAATTACTATTATTGGAGCTTGCCCTTGCCCTTTGTATCTTGATGCTTAGCCTTTACATGGGCCATTAGGCCCTTTTCCGTCTTCAATCTCCTGTAAACATAAAAATGCAAAATAGTCAGCTGCTGTCTGCTGTAGAATGTCCCATAACTAAGAGCTGAGCTAAAACAATTAACACTTACTTGCGACAGATGTCACAGGAGACACCTGAAGGTCCTGATGTGCTAGCTTCTGCTGTCCTGTAGATGTGAAGCACAAAACTTCCTGGACCTTGTTTTACTATTTTGATATCTGGAATCGAGTTAAGACGCTCAGGTTGTTTAGCAATGTTCCGTTTTCTACGAAGCCTCCTTTTTCTGTCGAGTTTCCCGGCAATAAATCCTCTTATTTTCTCTTGAAAGTACCCATAGAGGGCCGTCCAGATGGTTCCACCACCGAATACTGCTCCTAGAAGTTTACCTGATCCAAAGTCATTTTTTTTATCCCCATAAGGAAATGCAGGGTTATCAATTACTTTTTGATCTGATTCAGTGACGATGAACTGCAGTTATCTCTCAAAATCCTTGCAGAACAACCTGCTACTGCCAGCAAAAGTAACAAAATAATGACATATTTCATGGTGAAAAGAAAAAAGATGGAGAAGAAAAGCTAACGAGAGGGTATAGAGAGTGATAGTAGAGACCGATAGCTTCATACTGAGGGTGATGGGAATGCATATCCGAGGTAGTTCATCCGAAATTACCCTAGCAATTTCCATACAAACCATTAGGTGATGGGAATGCATATCCGAGCTAGTTCATCCAGCTACCCTAGCAATTTCCATACGAACCATTAGGTGATGGGAATGCATATCCGAGCTAGTTCATCCAGCTACCCTAGCAATTTCCATACGAACCATTAGGTGATTATTACGAGTGAGCATAGGTATACCAACCAACCAAACAAACAAACAAAAAGTTCTAACGGAGGATAGGTATACCAAAAGGGAGGATGGGATTCGAACCTCAGATCAGACATGCCCATAGATCTCACATTCTTACATCGAACCGCTTAACCAGGCTCGTTGCTTGTGATTAAAGTAGACATATATAAAATTTATATAAATATTCTATCTAGGTTTTTACGCATCACTTGGGATGGTTTAGGAGTTTGTAATTCCCAAACCCAGCAGATATTTTCGGCTCAAAAACTTCTACCAGTATGCGTACGGGTATGCATACTTATCTTGTCCCCTTTACCAATTTGATATACACACATATGCACACAATTGGCTCCCGGTTTATGGATTTATACACTAATGTGCGAACACACTATATATGCTTATATCCATGGATGGTTACATTATCAACTCTACATTCAATCATTAAAACATTCTTAGAGGATGACAATAGCCGTTTTCACACACTATTAGCATCAAAGCAATTTTCAAGATATTGAAATGTCAACATGACTTCCGTCACGAGTTAAAGATGAACATGGCTAAAACGAAAGCTTGCCAACACATATTTCGAGAAATATGTAAGCGAGATATACTCAACTCGAAATATCAAATGTGTATAGTTGAAAACTATATCGTAAATACGACTTATGTCTCAACATAGGAGATAGAGTAGAAATAGACTTTCATGGTGATAGATGAGTTTAAGTCTCCACGTACCTTTTGTTGATGAAGTTCCACAAGCTCCCCTTAGTAGTTCTTCGTCTTCAAATGATGAACGCCGAGAGATCTAAGCTCAACTACACTATCTATGTCCTAGTCCGAGACATCTAAAAATGGCTAGAAATCAAGACATATAGTTTTGATCACTAACATTGACAAACATGCTTGAGATAGCAACGCATGCGAGTTCGACTGAACAATGCTCTAACAATCTCCCCCTTTGTCAATTTTAGTGACAAAACTATCAACACATATGGATTAAAAAATAAATAAAACTTGTAGCTTCTCGTCCACATTCTTGATCTCCTTGGCATCTTCAACACGACTCGAAATCTTCGTCACTTCCAAGTACTCTAATGATTCCAAAGGTTGTAAGTTTAGTATCATCGTGGTTGAGGATCCGTAGCTATAACAATAAGAAAAAAAAATGCTCTCAATCATTGTTATACATTGTCATAGTATTATTACACAACTTTAAAGTGGTAGGACTAGAAACATACCTACAATAAACTGCAAGTGCACAGTGTCTTAATGTAACACATGGCAAGCACAGGTCGATCCTCAGGGACAAGGTGGGTGTAACGTGAAGCTTATGGTCCTACAACTGACTTAGTACAAGAGTAACCAAAAAGGGGGGTTTGTTTTCCGATACGTCCAAATGTTGGTGAAGAAGATTCTAAACAAGCAATAAACAGATACAAAATTAAATAATAATCTAACAAGCAGATAAATAAGGTGCTAGGGCATTCAAATCCACCTCTTAACCCACACTAAGCCAATTCAATCTCAACAATGTTCTTGTCCCTTATAATGGACACCTGTTGTCTTCCACCTATCCAGGGAAGTTTCAGGAGGATGGTTTAGTGTCACTAAGATGATTCATAATCCTAGTATTAGGTGCCCTCTCACAAAACAACTAACCGTAGATCAATCACTTAGATAACTAAACAAACCTGATGTGGATATTATAATCACAACTAAGGTGTCCCTCCGAAGCACCAACTGTCTAGTTAAATCGCAACTAGTCAAATGATCGAACAACAATCAATTAAGCACTGAGTTATAACACAATCAACATAATGGTATTCTAACTAAAATGGATACATGGCATACACTGTGAGAGCAAAATATTTAAGGCTCAGATTATATTTATCCACAACAATACAACACAACAAGAACAATATCAAAACTTGAATTAAATAGAGCAATGGATTAATGGTTTCATCTAAACCCCAACTATGAAATTAGAACATCATGAAGAACATAAATTACTGCTTGGTGCACCGGCCACTCCGGGCATGAATTTTACAGGCAAAGCTCATTCCTATATATACACAATTTCACTCAATCCCTTAAATTTGATAATTGGAGAATACATACTCACCCAAAAGATATTTTCCGACAAACCCCTTCTGCAAATCAGACCTGCAACTTTTGATTTGATGTTTAATTTATCTATTGAAGATAACCCTAGCCTTATCTGTCTCAATCCTAGCTTCTAGGTTACTTCTACAAGACAAGAGAAAAGATAAGGTTGAGAGAGATAGAGACTAAGAGTCTAATTGCATAGGTGGCCGGAGCTCGAGAGGTGGTCTGGGATGGAGTTGATTGATGGAGGTGAAATGAAGGTACTTTGGTTCAAAGGAAAAGAGAGAAGAGAGGTGAAGGAGATGAAAACGACTTAAATGAGGTGTTTGGCTTTCTATTCGATTAGGGAAGAGTGGTAGGTGCTAGGGTGTTGAGCAGTTGCATCAAACATTGATGTACCAGGTTTGGATATGGGTTAGGTTTCTTTCACTTCCTCAGGTCCAATGCTTCTTCAAAGATAATATTTCAAGCCCACACCTAGTTTTGGGTCTTGCAAACAAGATTCTTCACTTGCGGAGGAGGTGCAAACGACATTCTTCACTGCTTTCTAACGCGAGTCTTTGTTGTCTCTCTTCCATTGTCTCTACTTCTCTACTCTTTTGGCTTCTCTATTCATCCAAGATTTATTTAATACCTAAAAACACAAAATTAATTAGTACAAGTATTTATTCTTGAAAACAATGAAAATACAGAATTTGGGATAATATATGATTTTAAAGCACAAAAGATGAGTTAGTTGCCAATAAAAAGGTATAGAAATATGCAATATTTGGCACTCAAATACCCCAAACCTGAATTTTTACTTGTCCTCAAGTGAAACAGAAATTAAGAAATCCTAACTATACCACTGTCGATGGTTTCTCGAATGAATCGATATCTTCTTCCAATGAAAGAGAACTTGGGTTTGTCAATTGCATCAAGAGGGTTGAAGAGGAGAGTAATGCTTTAAAAAGAGAGAAAAATAAACTGGCAGAATCAGCGAAATCCGCGGAAGTATAACACTGAAAACAAGGGATGATAATTGCAAGCTGAGGGACATACTAAAACAAGCCATAAATGAGTCGACAGTTGCAAAGGAAGGTGCAGAGATTGCTCGAGCCGAAAACACTAATTTGAAAGACGAACTATTGGAGAAAGATTATATATTGCAGAGTCTTGCTAGAGAAAACGAGGCCCTTAGTCAAGGAAGCTACAGCACATGAGAATATTAAGGAGTTGAAGAGGTTGTTAAACTCTTCTGCATCATCGACAATGGAGACGAAGACGATAGAGGAGAAACAACATCTTGGAGAAGTACTGAAAGAAGTACAAAACTCAAACTTTATTCTCAAGGAACATTCGTATTCTAAGAAACTAACTGAAGTTCTTTCTGTGAAACTAGAGGAAGTGAAAGTCCCTCATAGCAACTACCACAAGTCCATGGATGTAGAAGAGGACCCTGAAAATGAGAAAATGCTCAAAGGTTCGATATTTGACGTTACGGATTCACCAATTGCACCACCATAACTCAACTAAAAACACCACCTTCAAGAACACCATCTTCTAATTTTGCGGATGACGGAGAAATGTTAACTCTAGAAGATTTAGAGAATCTAGATGGGTGTCAACTCGATGATATGGATGGGAACGGGAGCTCGCATAGAAAGGAAAAGGCGTTGTTACGAAAATTTGGTGATCTTATTAAAAAAAACACCTTTTACAGGAGGGAACCATCCATTGGTTAAGTGCTTGTAAGTTTATCTAGCTATCTCTCTCTCTCTTTTTGGCATATACATTTAATATATATCCAAATCCATTACAGGGGCATTGTATAACTTTTGTTTGCCTGAATTCTGGAGATTGAAACTTTTACGTATAGTTTGTACATTTCGTTATGTAATTGGGTGAAAATTATATGAATATGTAGTCTAAGCATTGCCTAATTACATGGCTGAATGCTATTCATTTCATCGTGTATATTACTCAATTCCTTCATTGCCAAAACTATTGAAATGCAATATCCTGATGGAAAATGGCTCTGGGTTATTAAACGTCATCTTTTTTCCCTTGATCGTATAAACTAGGACCAGATGAATGGAGTACACACCAAGCTATTCACAATCTATTTAAGATCAAGATACATTATGCGTCTGCTTTCAAAGAAAATACTTTAACACACGTACATGTTGGGGGTTCAAGTTCTAGTTGTATAACTTGTATATTATTGCAAGATGAGCTCAACCATGCCAGGGGACAAGAAAAACTTGAAACTTATTGGAGTTATTGAAAAAGCGGGGGTACAACAACCACACCCAATATTTCGATTAGCAATCTGTATGGTCAAACTCCAATATACTTTCTAGAGAATCAACTAGACAGTCAGACTCAATCTAGATAAAAAGTATATCAAAGAGTTTATATCTCAATCTATCGATTTGATATATAATCAAGCAAATAGAAATCTGCGAGTCTTTATCAAATACTAGAGAGATAACTTGGATGGTACCAAAGACCAATATCCAAGTGTCAATCAATTTAAATCAACAACCAAAAGGTCGGATATTCTAATTGATTGAACAACGCACAACTTGTGATATTTCAATTATATAACAAAATATAATGCAGAAAAGAAATAACACAAACACCAGAATTTTGTTAACGAATGCAGAAAAACCCCGGGACCTAGTCTGGATTGAACACACACTGTATTAAGCCGCTACAGACGCTAGCCTACTATAAAGTGCTCACGTGCAGCATATTTGTTTAGGGTTTGAACCAGTTTCTCACTCACCTACCGAATTTACCGAAATCGGCGAAACGATTTTTACCCATAAACAAATGGCGACCACAACGGGAGGATTGATCTATCAGCTATAATGTCAGACTGTCGATCTCGTTCTTAGACCCAGATGTCAAGATGGTAGGGGAAGGCGACTCAATCTGACTCAACTGCCAGACGACCCGGTTACCAGTTGTAAAACTACACCTGAAAACTGGGGACTCGTTGAAGATGCTACCAGCATTGGGGACTAATCATGATATGCTACAAAGAAAGCCGCCTTTTACTTGAGAGAGGCGTGTTTGCAAGTGAGTAAATTTAGATTGGGCAAGATAAACGATCTGTTTTTAGGTTCTTAATAAAACCGTTATACTACTGCGTCTTGTGCCTATCGCTAGCACACACTTTCATAAAAGCAATATTCCTTTCCCAAAACATAACCAGAGTCATATTATCAAAATCATTCATCCCAGAAATAATCCAATATCCTCAAAAGCTACCAGCTGTCTACCAAAACCGGTCAAACTTTGAACCAGACATCCAATATGTCTTTCAAAAAAAAAAAAGAGAAGAAGAACCTAAATGAAAGTTTAACAGAGAAACATTCAAGGAAAATCATCCAACAGAAGTCTGCTCTTCTTAGAGAAAGTCAACTTTGCATCTTCAAGAGCCGCTGTCTTCATAGTCAACATCTTGGAAAGCTTTTCAAGTTCCACCTCCTGTCGTGCAATCTCCTCTGCGGAAAGGCTTTCGACATCGCATCTTTCAACTTTTGGATCTCAGCAAGGCCTTCGACAAACCACGAAGTGTTGAACTCCTTTTCTACGCACACGTCGCGATGGTGCTCCCAGTCGGCAATAACGTCTTCAGAAACGGTGTGACCAGTCACCTCACGCATATCCTCGATGGAAGATAAAACCTCTTCCACACGCTTAACCAGCGCAAATCGACTAGTGACTTTCTTGGTTGTGGCCATATGTTCGTACTTCTCCCAGATTCTTGTGTACAACGCCTCATGCTTAGCCGGCACGCTGAAGCCGCCAACCAGCACATGACCTGGATAAAGTACGGGGAATCAAAAATGGCGCCTGCACCTGGCCTCACGACTCGCAGAGGGTCTTCTTCCATGTCTACGGCAGAAACCATCAGAGAATCATCCACCATTTGAACCACATTTGTGCCCGGCAATTGGCTAACTCCCATCTCCAAGTCACCGGCGGTGGTCACCAAAGCCAAGTTTTCGTGTGGCTTTACCCCAGAATTGTCCTCCGAACCGGATTCCTCCTGCGAACTTGAGTTAGAAATTTTTCAAAAGAAGAAACAGAAGAAGAAAGAAAAAGAAGCGCGAAACTCACCGAACCACTTCCCGAAAAAGAACCAGTGCTGCCAGAGGAATCACTCTCACTTGTCGAACTTTCTTCTTTCTCTGACCCATCACCGCTATGAGAAGGCTCGGTGTCTTTGCTGAATTCTTTGAAGAAATTTCCGTCTCCTCGGCAACGTGCAAGGGCAGCGAAAGCATTAACACTACCGGGCCCCGGAGGAAACAAGACACATGTTTTCGTGAGAAATTCACGTGTTTTGAGACAAACCAACGAAGAGGCGACACATACCCGGTTATTGGAAGGACCTGAAAGACACGAGAGCCGAGGGAGGATCTTTTGAAACCGTCCGAAATCTCCAAAGACGATTCTTCGTTCTCCGTTCCTTGGCCTAGGGACTTTCCGAGTTGCTAGGCAATTTTCGCTTGAGGTCTCTCAACATTATATACTTCTTCAAAACTGCTGGGGAAGGTTTACAACGAACGTTCTCCACCACGTTATTCACAAAATCTTGGATCATAATAAACTCGTCGCACCGAACTTATTATAGCCGAAGGTCGTCGGGTTACTCTTCCCGTTGAAAGAAAGGAAGGCGGATACCGGCTCAAGGACACCGGCATTAAGGGCGGCACGCAAGGAATCCTTAGGGATCACCGGGCTGGTAAGCGAGAGGCACCCCTTGATCGAAACCCATGTGACGAGCAAAGACGGTCAATATTGTAGGCGGTATCTGGAAAGACCCCATGAAGAAAGACTGCATATAACCTTAGACATGCAACTTTGAATAAACAAGTTTTCACCAACGCTCAAATCGCCATCGAAGACAAAGACATGATCGGAGCAGAAGCAAAGGTGTCAATTTGAGTCACCGACCTATGGACCAGGCTCCCACGGGCGAAAATCGATTTCATATGACTTGTCAAGAAGACTAACCAAGCTCATGCCAACCTTTGGACGCCTGTTCACCCATCGAAGAATTCGGAACCCCCCCAACTCGCGGGAAGCGAAGGCATCGGTTTCGGAGCACACTTCTCAAAGTTCTCCCATAGCCAGACTTGCAGAAAAGCAACGTGCACATATGAATTCACTTTCATGAAACCATCCGAAACTCGCATGTGCGCAACTAGGTGATCCAGCACATACAGGGAACCAAGGAATAGCTTGCCAATGGGAAGAACTTCACCTTTTGCTAACTTCACAGCAATCGCTAGCAACTCTGGTCTTATTTCCTTCTTGCCAGAACTGTCATCAAAAATGTCTCTAGACAACCAGAGAGCCAAAAATGCAAACATGAAGATCGGGGCCGCTTTTCTCGTTGGAGTTCCAAATCGTCCTAAAACCATTGAGACATCCACCAGCTATAAAAGCACCTTTCATCCTCTTTCCGGACAGAATCCTTCGACTTCGCAGTGGAGTCTTTTCGAGTGTAATCTCCCAACTTAGCGACAAGGTCATACCGCATCTTCACCTCACTTTTAGATAATTGGATTTTAAGATTCCCGATTCTGGAAGATTCAAAGAAGAGAGCCACACTCTCCAAGGAGAAAGTTATCTCACCCCATCTACATATGATTGTATGAGTGTCCGAACACCATCGAGATGAAAGCAACCAAGCCCGGATATCCTTCCTAACTGGAGGTTTACCAAGCTCGGACAAAGATCAATAATCTGCGCTCGAGTCGGGTTGGTGTTTATGTGCTCCTTACTCACCATGAACTCAACCCATCTATCAAAAGAACGCAATGGGCTTTGACACATCCTGAAATCAATGCTTGAAGAGGAATATACCCCTTTTTGAAGATAGAACTGTATGGTGTTCTCTGGGCGAAACGAACGTGTCTTCTTTTCATCTTCACCACCGGTTAACAAAATTGGCATGAAACCTGGGTGATTTTTCCGAGCAGAGACAAGTTTTTTGGCGAAGAACTCATCATCCGTGTTTGGTTTGGAATTATGGACATCCTTTGATGAGGTGAAATTTTGTTCAGGTAACATCTTGTCGGATCTCTTAATAACAACTTAGTAACAAGATACCTGCACACACAAAAAAAAAAAAACTACCTCCCTGACACATAACCGCGCCCAACAAAAGGAAAACCCGAAATAAAAAAAAGAGGAGGGCGTATTCTCTACGGGTTCAAAACTATATACGCAGTATTTTGTTCGGGTTCAAGGCTATATACGCAGTATTTTTCTTCGGGTTCAAGAATATACGCAGAATTTTCTTCGGGTTCAAGACTATATACGCGGTATTTTATACGGGTTCAAGTGTGTCTACGGTATCCTTCTTCGGGTTCAAAATTATATATGGAGCATTTTTCTACGGTTTCAAAAACTGCACGCGCAGTATTTCTTTCAAGACCGAAAAATCATATATACAATATTTCCTGTGGGTTCGAAGTCATATGGAGCATATATACAATATTCTTCTTCGGGATTCATGTACAAAGTATTCTCTACGGGTTCAAGACTCGCACACATAGTATTTTCTTTAGGGTTCAAAATTATATACGCGGTATTTTGTACGGGCTCAAGTGCGTCTGCAAGTAACCTTCTTCGGGTTCAAAATAATATATGAAGCACTTTCCTACGGGTTCGAATAATATATGTAGTATTTCCCTTGGTTGCATACATACAATATTTTCTACAAGAGACACGCCAAGAAATTATATGCGCAACATTTAAAGAGAAACGCCTACTCTTAGGGTTTACACCTACATAAAAAGGGAAACAAGAGAAGTACGGGAAGGCATACCCGAAAGCCGGTTTTTCTTTGTGACTCTGTAGCTAGTAGGAAAGGATGAAAAGATGAAAGTGCAAGATGAGAGAAAGGGACTTTATATATATAGGCGTGAAGATTCTGAAATAGGGAAGGATTCCCCTTTACCAAAATCGTGCGTGTGAAAAACGGGCCCACAAGGGCGCCCAACTTCCCAACGTCGCCCAAGTTGCACCGGCCCCACCAATTGCACCGACTTCCCAATGGCCGCCCAAGTCACGCCTGCAAGCACGCACAGCTTCCACACCTTGCGCCGGGTCCCACCAGCTAGCACACTCGGTTCCCAACTCACACCAACTTCCCAACGTCGCCCAAGTTGCACCCTGGCCCCACCAATTGCATCGACTTCCCAATGGCCGCCAAGTCACGCCTCGCAAGCACGCACAAACTTCCACACCTTGCGCCGGTCCCACCAACTAGCACACTCAATTTCCCAACTTACGCCAACTTCCCAACGTCGCCAAGCCGCACCGGCCCCACCAATTGTGCCAGCCTCCCCGATTTGTGCAAAATCGCTGAGGCAAGGATTCCAAATCCTATTTATAAAAGGTCGACGAGCCTCCTCAATTCTCTTTACGGTTTGTTGTTGATAGTTTGTCACCATCTTATGCTTACCTCGCAACAAAGCCCCCATTCCGAGCTAGCGGGGGACTTAATGTTGATGGTGGTTTTTAAACAAGGGGTAAAATCGTAAAATCCCATGACCTAGTGTTACCCGCAACACATTAACTAAGAGCATTTAACTCAGGTGTAAATAATTAATAGGGGTATTTTTTCAAAATACCAGATTAGGGTTTTCGACATAGAACCCTAATTCCAAAACCAAGCCGCACACTGCGCACCATGGCAACAATGCCAAACCAAGCCGCACACTGCGCACCATGGCAACGATGCCAAACCAAGCCGCATACTGCGCACCACGGCAACGACGCCAAAACCAAGCCGCATACTGCGCACCTTAGCAACAATGCCAAACCAAGCCGCACACTGCGCACCATGGCAACGATGCCAAACCAAGCCGCAAACTGCGCACCATGGCAAAGACGCAAAAACCAAGCCGCACACTGTGCACCATGGCAACGACGCCAAAACCAAGCCGCACACTGCGCACCATGGTAGCGACGCCAAAACCAAACTACATATCGCACTCATTGGCAACCATGCCAAACTAAGCCGCTATGCCATTGGCACATGCCAAATATAGCGACCTAGGCTTGCAAAACGTGCAACTAGGTCAACACGGCCGTACGTGCCATTGGCACATGCCAACACGTACCACAAGCCATATTTTCAAGCCGCTATGCCATTGGCACATGCCAAATATAACGCCCTAGGCTTGCAAAACGTGCAACTAGGTCAACATGGCCGTACGTGCCGTTGGCACATGCCAACACGTACCACAAGCCATATTTCCAAGCCGCTATGCCATTGGCACATGCCAAATATAGCGCCCTAGGCTTGCAAAACGTGCAACTAGGTCAACATGGCCGTACGTGCCATCGGCACATGCCAACACGTACCACAAACCATATTTCCAAGCCGCTATGCCATTGGCACATGCCAAATATAGCGCCCTAGGCTTGCAAACCATGCAACCTAGGCCAAGTCGGCCACGCATGCCATTGGCACATGCCAACATGCTCTCTGGTAGCTTTTCCTACCAAGGCCACGGCCCCAACGGCCACGCATGCCATTGGCACATGCCAACATGCTCGCTGGTAGCTTTTCCTACCAAGGCCACATTTACCTAACGACCACGCATGCCATTGGCACATGCCAACATGCTCGCTGGTAGCTTTTCCTACCAAGGCCACGGCCCCAACGGCCACGCATGCCATTGGCACATGCCAACATGCTCGTTGGTAGCTTTTCCTACCAAAGCCACGGCCCTAACGGCCATGCATGCCATTGGCACATGCCAACATGCTCGCCGGGTAGATTTTCCTACCAAAGCCACGGCCCTAACGGACCACGCATGCCATTGGCACATGCCAACATGCTCGCCGGTAGCTTTTCCTACCAAAGCCACGGCCCCAACGGCCACGCATGCCATTGGCACATGCCAACATGCTCGCCGGTAGCTTTTCCTACCAAGGCTACGGCCCTAACAAATCACGCATGCCAACATGCTCGCCGTTAGCTTTTCCTACCAAGGCCACGGCCTAACGGCCACGCATGTCATTGGCACGTGCCAACATGCTCGCCGGGTAGCTTTTCCTACCAAGGCCACGGCCCTAACGGCCACGCATGCCATTGGCACATGCCAACACACTCGCCGGTAGCCTTCATCACCCCTAGCCCTAATGCGCTGCAGGTAGCCTAACTTGCAAGCCGTGCAACCTAGGCCACTCGACCATACGCGCCACCGGCACATGCCAAAACCCACGCTCGGTAGCCTAATTTGCAAACCATGCAACCTACCACCAAGGAATTCTCCAGACTTGCTATTGGCACATGCCACACACGCCAAGAAGCATCTCCTCCGGCATTGCCACTTACACTCAACGTACAACCTACCACCAAGGCATTCCGCACATGCCATTGGCACATGCCACGCACGCCACTAGCAGCTCTGGCATTGTCACTTGCGCTCGAAGTACAACCCGCGACAAGGGCATTCCTCACATGCCAATGGCACATGCCACACGTGCCACTAACAGCGCCACTTGAACTCAAGGTGCAACCAACACTCGAGATATCAACACAAACCGGGGATGCTTTCCGGGTTTTGGTTTGGCGGTCACAGACTTGCGGCGTACACTACGCTCACATTAAGAAAGCGTGAAAAGGAATAAAGCGGTCAAATAAATGAGGAAATAATGGTGAAAACGTTTTCACCCATTAACACCATGCGGTTACCACCTCCTCCTATTATTTCACCCTTTACTCTCTTCCTTCATGAGGCCAGGGTACGTTTCAATCTCGACTTGTCACTAGTACAAAAATGGGCTTAGGTGACAGTTTAAAACTCACACCTTAAATACTTATGTGACAGATTTCGGAAAATAAATGCACTGTCACCAAAGCCTCATTACGAAAGGTCTTTTAAAAAACTGTTACGGAATTCGACTATAAGGTAACGCTTTTTCAGAACTCAAGCTACTATTGACAACTTATGATAACATTTTCTAAATAAAACCAAATCATAAATTCAATTTCTTGTAGTAACATAACAGTTTCTTCATAAACCTGTCATTGTTGACAAGTTACTGGTAACATCTTTTACATAGAACTGCCACTTTGGAAACTCAAATTCTTCCACTAAGGTAACAGTTCCTCGATGAAACTATCATGGTATGTAATTTTTTTAGATAAAACTGTCATCATAAGCCCTAATATGTGACATATTATTAGTAAAACCGTCATCATATACCAAGCTCCAAGGTTACAGATTTTCCACACTACTACCATCTTACAAAACTTGATGCGCTTAATGTTAAGTGATACTTTAAATTGAAGAGCGGAGCTAAAAAAAGCATATGAATTTCTTAAATACTTCGTTGTCATTGAAATTCAAGATTTAACAAAACGATACAACAAAGGATAAGAATAAATAAAATACATGAGATGAAAAATCATGAACTTTAATGTTTTCAATTTAGTAGCTTCCGCTGCCCCTCTTGTTTGGAGGGTCTTGTTCACGCTTTCTTCAGAAGAATTTGCATAGTCGCAGCCATCCCAAATAACTTCACGTAGCACTTTCGCAATGCCCGCAAAGTACCAAAAAGGAAATCGAACATCCATCATTCTAGCCCACATCAATTTTGTTAACTCAGTTATTGAAATGAGGGAATAGATTTGATGATAAACAATGCATTCCATGGACTCGAACTATTCAAAATGCAACAAATATGAATGAAGTATCACACACCTTTGCAAGAAGAATTTTTTTTTTTTTGGCAAAATCATCTTTGATTAGTCCAGACCTATAAAAGTATTTGGCACAAATGGAACAAATGAAAATGAATAATAGACGAACAAATATCGTTCTTACTTCAAAACATCGTTATAATTGCATTTTGGAGAATATCAAAGGTGGGAGTATCAAACCTGATGTACATTGGAATATGGGTATACCTTAATTAGAAAAAATTGTCATAACATGGAAGCATACACATTTTCAAGAAATAAATAAATAAATAAATTAGAATACGAACAAACCTCGACGCCTTGATGTGATACATTCTTACTCATTTCTAGTGTTGTTCTTCGTAGAACCTTCAACTAATATGTCTAGCCTAATTCACATGAGCGCTTGGGTAACAACATTGGACTTCGGGGCTTGTTCGGCTCGCTTAAATCCTTATTCCTAATAACTCTTGCTCAAAAGGGGTCGAATTGCAGGACGACTTAAGATTTCCTGCATGAAAATAATAAAGATGCAATATTAAAAAGGTTTCCCAGTTCATTCTCTATTGACGAAGCTCTTAAGGAATTTAATGATCCTTCAACCGAACTTGAATCTGCAAGATTAACAAGCATCCTTTCTCCAATTGATTCCTATATCATGGAGTGAAATAGCTGAAAACAACAAAAGGATGTGAGTGACTACCTTAATACTAATGAAATGGCCTTTTGTTAGAATTTTCCTTATTCTGAATTTTACCAAGAAAATCCCCGTGCATCTCTATTGCACCTCCATCTCAATCACGTAGAACAGAGAAACAATAATGAAGTCTCTGTCTATTTTTTGTAGACCAAGTGCAACCCAGATTATGCATCAAACTTTATTGTTCACAAACAAAATCTAAACTAAGGAGTATGCAAATCGGAAGACACGGTAATAAAATACATTTGTTGTATGCATTAGAAACGAGTAATACAAGCTAAATAGACAAATCAATTCCTTATTTGAATTAAACGCACCCAGCCAGGATGCCACTCGCAAAAACATTATATATAAGAAAAGATCTAAATGCTAAGCTAGAAACAAGAACAAAAGCAAGAGAAAACAAGAAGGATGTAACTATTCAAGGGTGAAATATATGAATAGGATTGCCCTGGGCAAAGAAGTTTAAACCCCGAGATAATTTGCTAGTAACTACAAAAAGTAGTTTTTGAGGGGTTTCGGGTAACAAGGATTCAAGGACCTAGATATCGGACATAAACTAGACATGAATCAAGTACAATAATGTTCCGGTGTAGACGACAACGTTCACTTCATCTAGGTGCTGATCCACTAATAAGACAATAATTCACAAAATAATCAATTACATGTGACAAAAAAAAATAATAAGCACACCAGAAGAATCAATTAACCTCGGCATCCGTTCCACCAACTTAAAGCATGAGTCTAACTGAATGACATAAGAGTGGCACCACCACTAGACATTATATCCCGATTAAGTTAAGGTCATCCACAAATTCATCACTAAATCCCGAAATGTTAACCAAACCAACATAGAGCATCTCGATCCCAAATAAAACACAAGAAATTAAATGACAATCATCAAATCCGTAACATACTCATTTTTAACCCAATCATCGGCTAAAATTGGGCATCATTCTTAGACCAAATAACCCAAACAAATCCCCTGCATGATAAAAAGGACAACTAACATATGATACACACAATCGCACAACACAATTTGATGAAATCACACTTGATTAAAGCACTAGTAAAATGAAATACAATTATTCATGGGATAATTTTCTAAAATTTAAAATTAGGAAGTAGATGAAAGACTTGCCCCAATCACCGATTAGAAGAAGGTTAACTAGATTATCATCACATACGGCGGTAGAGGGGCGTTCAAAACCATCGATATTCTTTACTCCTAATCTTCTTTCATTCCGGATAATCTACTAATCGGCAAGGCACACAACAGATAACCAAGACATTGCGAAAAAGTTCTTTCGACACAATGTTAGAAAATTTGAGTTTTAAGTGGGCAAAATTAAGTTCACAAGATTTCAGCCAAACAGGGGATAGCCTATCACAAGGCTCGATGATAAGGTAATGGGGAAAACAAAGAAGATGAGGAATCTTGACAAGAATACAAAAGTTCAGGTATTCTAAGTTAAAGAAAACCAACTTAGAAGTGTTCATGCCAGCATGGTAAGTTGGTTAAGAAGCAATCGAAAATATATAAACATAAAGCAATCAGGAATCTTGATACTTACTGATTTTAATTTCATCCATTCTTTCCTTTCCGATTTTCGATTTGCGGCAATAACCCAAGGATCAAACCAAAAGAGGGTCCGAAAAACTACTACACATGATCCAATTTTGGTTCATCTCCAAATTTTAATTCTAGTTGGCCAATGTACAAGGTCCTCCCGTGGTGGCTAAAGAGCGATTCATGTCAGTCATTAACTAAGCGAGAAACAAGTAACAACAATTTCTTCCAATTTCTACTTGCATTGCCAGGTTAAATATTATGTTGATGCTTTGCCAGTGGCAGCAATTACTAGTAATTAGGAACCTAGTGATACATCCTAATCCTATACCAATACCAAAGATAAACACTAAATTAATCCAACATTATCAAACACTCGACGTGAAGAACATTAGTAATTAGAACCTTCTCTCCAACAAATCATCAAACACTTGAAAACAAAAAATTGAATCTTAAAATCAAATATATTCAAATTAGCACAAAAAATCACTATTACAAAAAACCCATCTCTATACAATAAAAACCATATACAAAAACACCAAACCAAGTCATAGAAATGAAAGGAGAGAAAGTTATATGTATAGAGATGTGAAGAACATTACCTAATGAAACTTCTCTGTTTTTGATCTACTTTGCATGAAAAGGACAGTGATTTAATCGATTCAATGGCGTTTTAGAAGAAGTTTGAACTGGTGATTTATTAGTCCGATTGTGGTGGAAGAAAATCAGAGCAATTTGATTGATCATCTTAAAATTCAAAATGAGAAAAACTAACTTTGATCTTTTTATATGCTTGTGCAACCCTAAATTTGAGAGGGTTTGATGAAAAGATCTCTACAACTAGTAGTTCGAATCATTGAATCTCTGGAGAATAAATTCATAGAAAGAGATTTAGAGATTCCTAGATCTAAAGACATGAGAAAAGGAATTTCTTTTTTCTCTTTCCCTCTTTACCCGACCTAAGTTCCTAACCAAGGAGAGCAAAGATACGTGTCCACAATGTTTCCTTCTTTCTTTTTATAACACGTGTCAAGCTACATCTACGAACTAAAAAACTCAACCCACTAACACAAAACAGACCCACTACTCGTACGTGCATAATGGCCAAGGAATTAAACTACTTGTACATCCTTCGTAGATTAGGGATGACAGTAGTTTTGGTTCAAAAATGATTTGCCATAAATGGAAGTGGCCGTAATTAAAAGAACTGTTATATATGTTACAGTTTGATGACGCTCTATATAGAATACACCATATCTTAAAAACCATAACAGATTTAAAATCATATTGTACATCAATATAAGACAACATTTCTCAACAAGAACTGTCATTGTATATTTATTCCATAACGGTTTCAAAATGTCACGGTTTTTCACCAATATTTGTAAGAGTTCTTTTATGAAATCGTAACCTATATCGCATATATTATTCTTTTGTGACAGTTCATCCATGAACTGTCATGGTTTTCAATTTTGAACTGTCACCAAAGCCAATATTTGTACTAGTGTGTATAAATAGGTCTTACCTATTTCCACCAGACAACAAGTCTCGGTCAGGAGAAAAATACTACACTCTCAGAAAAGGCAACTTTGCAAGCTCTCCAAAAAGCTTTCATCTCTTGCAAGCTTCCGAAGCTTCTACTTTCTGATACAAGTCGAGACACTACTCTCCCATAATTATTCTGGTCTCAACACCTTTCTTTGCTTCCCTCCCCAAATCAACCCTTCTCCTCCACTTTGTGACCGAAGCAAGTCTGGAACGGCCATTTCTTGGTTTAGGCCGGACTTGTATACATTGATCTCTCGAATCTATAAAGTGCTCACGTGCAGCACATTTGTTTAGGGTTTGAACCAGTTTCTCACTCACCTACCGAATTTATCGAAATCGGCAGATACGATTTTTACCCATAAACAGAAGCCAACAACACAAACCCCTATATCAATTTTTTGCATCAAATCAGAATTATTGTCCGACAGGAACGTTATAACAATTCCACCGACAAATATTATTCAGATAAATACTTCACAGGATCTGGTTCAAGACCTTTCAACTCACACAACTCCTTCTTGAATTTTTGGCATCTCTCATTCAAAGACCGGTGAGCTTGTTTATTAAGGTTCTTATGAAGCCTTTCTTTCCTCCTCTCAAGATTCGCCGCGAAAACTTCCAAACCTAACCTAACAGTCTTTTCAGTTTGAGCTTCATGCCTCTGCGACTCCTCAAATTTGAGTAGCGACGGAAGATTCTGAAGGTCATCGACTTGTTGCAAGAAGGACTGCTTTTCACCTCGAAGAAGAGTAAGATCACTTTTCATCTTTTCAAGCACTTCGACTCGCGCTGCCAGTTCAGATTTCTGCCGCTCTTAAGATTCTATTCAAAGGAAAGTCTAAAATTTGGAGTAAATGATAAAAAAAGCTAATAAAGATTGCTTCAAACATTTTCGTTTAAAACATCAAAGTTACTAAAAATAACAAAGGGAAAATTAGACTAAGACCCAACCCATGGATAACCCATAATATGAGGCCCTTAATTAAAAGAAGAACCGTATTTTGGGACTACTCAAAAATGGTGGGGGACTACTCTCCATTTTTTTGGGTGGATATTAGAAGTAATAATGATTCACCCCTTATCTAAGTTTTTTTTTTAATACCAAACTTACCCTTGGTAATTAAATTAGTGTAATAATTAGTGAGTTAATTAATGATTAGTGGGATTAAATTGGCTTATTGAGGGATTAGTGAGAGGGAGTAGATGGCAGTGGTGGTAATTTGAGGTGGTCGGTGGTGGTGGTGGTGGTGGTGGTGATTTTGTTTAACCGCCACCTCTATATATAACTCCCTCTCATCTACTCCCATCACCACCGACCACCACCACCACCGACCACCTCAAACAAGAATTATTGAGAGGGATTAGATGAAGATGAAGGTGATAATGAAAATGAGGATTTTGGAAGAAAAAAAGTTAAGATCTTTTTCTTTAAGAGCCACAACAAAAGTGATGTTTTGGGTACTCATATAAATTTCAAGTTTAGTTAACGGTGCTTGAATTGGCCAAAACATTCATAAAAATGAACAATTTACAAATTAATTTTGGTTTGGTTAAAAAAGTTCGGCTGCGAAATCTGAAGAACAAGTAGCCGAACTCATCTGCAAGTGTAGTTCGGCTAATATTTCTGAAAACACAAGTAGCCGAACTTAGCTTTAAAGGAGTTTTTTCTTTCAGAGAAAGTTCGGTTAGGAGAAGAAAACTGCGATGTAACCGAACTAGGAGTTCATCTAGGAAAAAAATTGCGACGTAAACGAACTCAATATGCAGGTTTATCAGAGAAAAGTTCAGTTAGGAGAAAAAAATTGCAATGTAACCGAACTTTTTTCGATGTAACCGAACTTTTATGACGTAAATCGAACTATGAGTTCGGCTTGGACCTTTTTTTTCGACATAGCCGAATTTTTCTATGAAAACAAAAACCTCCATTAAAGTTGAGTTCGGCTAGTTAGACAAAAATTTTCACATAATTCCTAGCCGAACTTCTCTATAACTTCCATTTTCAACTCATTTTGATGATTACTTCTCATTTCCTCAACGGAAAACAAATGGAAAGTAATGGGTTTGTTATAATTTTGATTTGATTTTTTTTTTGTTAATGATTTAAATTAAGATATATATCGAGGTGGCGGTGGTGGTGATTTGAGGTGGTCTGTGGTGGTAGGTGGTGGTGAGCGGCGGTGGTGATGGGAGGAGCTGGTTATATATATATATATATATATAGGTGGTGGTGATGGGAGGAGGTGATTATATATATAGGTGAGGGTAGGTTAGTCATTTCCACACTTTAGGACACCTCTTATAAGTATAGGGTAGACATTTCTATCATAAAGTAGTCCCCCACCATTTTTGAGTAGTCCCCAAAATACGGTTCTAAAAGAAGTTTAATTCTAGGCCCCAAATTATTAAAAGACCTTGATACCCTTATGCATATTGTCAAGCCCATAATTAAATAAAATTTAAATTTAGTCCCAAAATTATTAAAATATTATGTGATGATGTTCCAACCACCTCCGACCACCGACAAGCACCTCCGACCGGCACTGCCACCAACCACGTCCGACAACCACCGCCAGCCACCTCCAACCACCACCGTCAAACCACCACCGACCACCACCGCCAGTTAAACCACCTCCGACCACCACCGCTAGCCACCTCCGGCTACTACTACCGCCAACCACCAACCGCCACCACTGCCAACCACCACCAACATATGGATGTGTACACGAAACTTACACATGCATATGACATGTGTATCCAGAAGTTACACATTCATATAAAATGTGTAATGCAAAGTTACACTTGTACATAGATGTGTACTCTGTAGTTACACATGTGTAAGCAGAAGTTACACATGTGTATGGCATGTGTATCTACAAGTTACACATCCATATGCATGTGTAACTTTTTATTAGACATACTATATGTAAGGTTATCTACAAGTTATTCATCATAAAATACATGTATTACTTTAATTTTCATTTACAATAATTTGTCCATTCTTCAATTACTAAAATCATAGTAATTAGTTGTTTGAACACAATAAACGAATTAAAACACGAGATATGGAAAGTGAAATCCAAGAAATAATTCACTAGTACACATAAAATTGCATGTGTAATTTGGAGTTACACATGCATATAAAATGTGTAATTTGGAGTTACACATGCATATGAAATGTGTAATCAACAGTTACACATGTCATATCAGGTGTGGTGGCTATGGTAGGAACTCCAGCAGCTGCAACCATTCTTCAGTATAGCACCAGCCATCACTCTCTAAGAACCATCACCTGCACTGCCTACCACAGCCACCACACAAGTATCTTTCCAGCACCAGTACAACCAACCAGCTGCAAACTAAGAACCACAAGTACCTATTATTGCACTTCCTTGTCCTAAACATACATCTAAACCAGCAACTCCAACTGCATTTGCACTTCACCAGGACCACTATGAGCACTTGTAACTACACATCATGTCCAACAACACTGTGCACACCTTCAACAACATTTATCCTACCAGCTACATCTACCACCATGACTCATATCATCATTCTCTACCAGCATCACTTCCTATCAAATCGACTGCAACAACAACACACATTGGAAACTCTGCACCGGTTTATCCTAACATGCATCTAGCCTGCAATATTGAGTTCTCAGACTCGGGTCATAACTGACCACATATCAATTCCATCGGAACCCATGTCCTGCAACTGCAGCCAACACCAACTGAGTACAAATCTCAACACCATCCAGCTTCATTTCCTATATTCCATTACCACTGTCTTAACTGCAGCTGCACCAGTACCTGTAATCATTCAACTGAACGCACTCCATCATACAAAAACCAAGCAGAATGCAAGCAATAGGTAAAAATAAAACACTAAGACACAACATCATCAATGGATAACATCCCCCTTTCAGTTTTGGATCTTAAACAGTGGCAATACAATGATATAAAGATGTAATAATATTGTTGAGGGTCTGACACACCATATTGGAATCTTATCCAAACAAATTTGAAGCTTTTTTCTCTAACAAACATCATAAATCCATGAAAATGACCAGGTACTATGAACAATATAAGAAATGTGGAAGAAAAATAATGAAACCCAAAAAACATAGCTTAGTAAGATTGATGATTTTAAACCCTAATTACACCTTTAACTAAACCAAGCCACAAAATCAATAGTTATGCATGTGTATCATTAGTTACACATATAATTAACATGTGTAAGCTAAAGTTACACATCCATATGGCTTGTGTAACCTGCAGTTACACAACCACATGCCTTGTGTAGTCATAGCATATTCTTCATTAGCGCTAGAAAAAAGGACATCACACATAGCTACTTGTGATTCTTAAACAAGAAAATCTACTCAATAACACTTAATCAACTGAAAATGCAACATAATAATTTGAAAGGTATATAACTAGTAGCTGCTAGTGTAACTACTTTTAGAGTCTACCAACCAATAAAGAAAGTTCTTAGGCATACCACAATATCTTTCAACTACTCTTTAGGCTTTAGCCTCATCGACTCCTGCAACGTCAGCAAATGTGATACTTCACTGTGTTTTTTGGACTGTTGCTCCACCAGAGCCCCTATTTTCACGACTCCTCGGCTGCACAGTTGTATCCTGTATGAATAACATAATTCACATGTGTAACTAGTAATTACACATCCATACTCTAAACACTACTAAAACAAGCATGTGTAATTAGCTGGTACACATACAAAATGCATGTGCAATTTTGAGTTACACATGCACATGGCATGTGTAATCAACAGTTACACATCCACATAGAATTAAACCGTAAACCAACAAAAGCCCTACTTAATGTTGTTGAGTTCTTATCTGCAGTAATATAATTAGAGGGAAAGCATTACCTATTAGTAAACATACACTGCTAATGATACACTGCAATATATATGATGCATATATGAAACTAACAACATAAAACAAGCAGGAAATACTGTTTGCAACTTCAAATAGCCTAGCAACATTCTTAGTAGCTAATAATATTCTCAGTAGTTTGTAATATTCCAAAAAAGATAACCATACCAGTAAAATCCCAGATTTCACAACTAAAAAATGATTATCAGTATAAAAAAGTTTGCAATCATGAAGTACAACAAGTATTGAAGAGCTAATAAAGAATCAAGGCACAATATCTTAACGGATTAAGTAAGATCCACCACCATCGCTACTATAAGAAGGGGATGAAGTACCAGAACTAGAAGTGCAAGCTGTAACAATCATTCAAGAACAAAAACCAAGTTCAGATTTTGGTCGACAAACAAAAATAAGTTCAGATTTAGGTCAAAAAAGCAAAATTTAACAAATTCGAAAATCATTGACGGGTAATAGAGATTGAGATACTCTTATTACAAATCTAAAGTTTAATTTGCAATCAGGAAAGTGCATCGAGAGATCGGTCAAATCTCAGTTACGAATCAGAACAAAAGAAGAAGAAATTACATATTTCTTTCGATTTGATGGTGAATCCCACTATTTCATCCCTGTTATTCTTCTTCTGCAACCTACAAATCAAAAGCGATTGATTAATTCATTCGATTTTTGTAGATTTGGTAAATTAATCGATTGAAATTTTCTTTGAAGATTTTTATTCAAAAGTACAACTTAGGTGAGATTATAACAGATCTTATTCCAACTATGATTTCAGTAACAAATTTGAGATGAAATCAAGCTGTTAAAGTTTTCCAAATGATTTTTCAGAAAAAAAAATTTCGAAATCAAAGAATTAAATGTTAGAGATAAATAAACTTATCTGTTCAACTTGATTTTGTAGGCGAATCTTCAGTTCTATTTGTTGATGAAGATTATCACTTCTTTTCCATTGATTTTCACCAATCTCCATAGAAAAAGTGCCGCTGATGTTGAATTTAAGTTTAGATAATCAAGATCTTTGGTTGTAAACCTTAGATTTAGGTTTTGAAATGGATTTTCATTGCAAATATCGATTACAAAATGTGTATTCTCCGCCCAGATTTAGGTTTCTCCGCCCTATTTCTTTAGCAGATGAGAGAGAGAGAGTGAAAAAGAAAATGAAAATGAAACTGGAATTTATAACTAGTTTTATTAGGTACTAGCTTGAAACCCGTGCTACGCACCGGGTACGATAGGTATCGTCACCCATTTGGTGAGGCGGGACTTCGCCCCGCACCCGTCCTAAAAGGAATACCAATTAACAGTTGCAATGTATAATGAAAATTACATTTATTATTTAGTAGTCTAACAATTGGAACCAGATTTACTAATTATATACTTTTAAAATGTTGGAAATTATTAAATCATCTTAAAAAAGTATACATTGAAATCAATTAGTATATTATGATACTGGCAACATCTACGATCTAGATAATTGGAAAATTTGTATTTGAAGTCTGCCATTCAAAGTAGCACTTCAACTACACTTAGTCTTGCTAAATTTTATAATGTCCATATAACATCTCTTCGTTAATAAATTTTTTAAACTTAAAGTAAATAAACAAAGTCATAACAATATTCTACCTCAAAACACCAGTACCAATGGCATCTAGTTGGGCCGCATCTCGTTTTTACTTCACCTGCTATGTACTCCCTACTTTTCTTAGGTATGATATCATATACTTGCATTAAAAATCCAGCGGCCAACTCATCCTCCAGCTCCAACTCCCTATAGTTAGATGAAGAATGGCACTCTCCATATCGTTGTATCAGTACCTGTTATTACAGACAAAAAAAAATGATATTAATATAAAATAGATTGCCAACCCTAGATACTGAAAATCATATGAAGTGCACCCCGTCAAAGATGGTATAATCAATAAAATGTACTATTATATCTTTCTTCAGAATTTATATACTCTTGTTAAGAATCAAGTGCTAACTTAAGTGTTCATCTACGATCCAACTCCCTGTTCTTAAATGATAAAATATGATATTAATATAAAATATATTGTCAACTTCAAATAGTACAAAGCATATGAAGTGCTTCCCGTCAAATAAGATGTAATCAAGAAAATGGACTGATATATCTTTATTTTCAGAATTCACATGTATACTTGCATTAAGAATAAAGCGATCAATTCAACTGATCTTTCAAGCTCTAACTCCTGTAGTTGAATGAAAAAAATACGATATTAATATAAAATAGATTGTCAACTTAAAATACTGCATATGAAGTGATTCCGTCAAAAAAGATGTAATCAATAAAATGCGATGATATATATTTTTCGTAAATTAAGCATGTTTTATAACTTGCCGAGTTTGAGGCCTTTCTTAACTTCCTTGCTGCCAAAGACACCCTACACTAATGCAAGTAATGTTGTGCAATAGGCAAAAGCAAAAACGCAAAACCCTACCAAAATAAATAGAAAATCAAAGAATCTAATATCGAGATAAATTTAATGAATAAGAAACCAAACGAAGCCTAAATGACTTTAACACAATCTCAAATGATAAAAAATTCTTATCTTGTAGCATATAATTGACTTGAACCTTTCATTGTTACATCTCGGTCTTTAGCAATTTGTTTACACTCTTCTTCCAAGGGTATATAGAGCTATCTAACATCTTTTATAGTGCTTCTTTTACACACTTTTTTTACTTTAGATAAGCCCCACATTCAAGTTTCTAGAAAGATCTTCTTACACTTGAGTACAATGGTTCAAAAAAATATTAGCTAAAAAATTAGGTTATGTATGTACCCATAGATCTTTTAGGAGATTTAGCAGATAAATTCATTAAAAAATATTATTTTTCTACTGTTTATCGTGTAGAATAATCTTTCTTGTTATATAAAAGAGTCAGTTAATTGCGGAGAAATCTTATAACTCTACAGTGCCAGTTAGTAAGCTCATTTACTTAGTCTAATGTGTGATGCGACCGTAAGAAAAAAATGGTTTCTAAAGATATCTTTGTTCGAAAACAGTAATAAATTCTTTAAATAAACTAAGATAAATAGGTCTAAGTAATCTCAAAAATAAAATTAAACTAAACTCTAGATATTAAAGCATAAAACCAGATAAAACCCTAAAATAAATAGGTCTAAGTAATCTAAAATAAAACCAGTAATCAATTCTTTAAATAAACCAAAATAAATAGGTCTAAGTAATCTCAAAAATAAAACTAAACTAAACTCTAGATATTAAAGCATAAAACCAGATTAAACCCTCACATACTAAAAACAATATAACATGTTCAACACTGCTAGCCTTGATAACTCATGAAAGTAACTAAAAAAATTAATTTCATCCATTAATTCAAAACATTTAATCATGAACATTAAACAAAATAAATATTTAACTAATTAAGTAAATAATGTTATCTAGAAGCTACTAATTAACGAACATGATACCTAAACACCAACCAACATGATACCTAAACATCAGGTACTATGGGAATTGGCTCTCATTTGGTGAGGCAGGGCTTTGCCACGCCCCCGTCCCAGAAGAGGTTTCAATTAACAACTGTATGTGAAACCACCTATTCTGATTTACTATATTAACAGTTGGAACCAAATTCACCAATTAAATAGTGTTTAAAAGTTTTGTAGATTAATAAAACCTCTTAAAGAAAATATTCCCGTAAAAATTATCCAACTTTTGAAATCGGTAAGTAGCTCATGAAATTGCCAATATCAATACTCTAAAAATAATTGGTAAGGATAGATTTGAAGTCTACTAATCCAAAAGAGCACTACAACGATACTTAGTCTTGCTAGATTTTAGAATACACATTTCTTGCTTAATCAATTTTTGCTACTTAAAAGTAAGGAAACAAAGTCCTAATAATATTCTACCTTAAAACTCCAATAATGGCTTCCATTTCGGTCAAATATTGTTTATCATATACTTGTATTAAGATTCAAACCGCCAACTCTACTGCTCCTATAGGGCTCTATTTCCCTGTATTCAAATGAAAAATCACACCCGTTATATAGTTGTATCAATATATGATGTTTAGAAACACTAAGAAGAAACACGATATTAGTAAAAATGGATTGTTAACTCTAAATAATGCGAGAACATATGAAGTGCTTCCCGTCAAAGAAGATGTAATCAAGGAAATACATTGATATATCTTTCTTCAGAAATTATATACTTGCACTAAAAATCAAACGGCCAACTAAATTACTATTTCAGGATCTAACTCCCTACGGTGAATTGAAAAATTACACTTACTATATAGTTGTATCAATAGTTATATTAGAGACACTAAAAAGAAACACGAAATTGATATAAAATAGATGGCCAAATCTAAATAGAGGAAAGCATATGAAGTGCTTCCCGTCAAAGAATATGTAGTCATAAATGATATACTTGCATTAATAATCAAGCAACCAATTGAAATCACTGTAGTTAAATGAAAGTAACACTCACTATATAGTTGTATCAATATATGAAATTAGAGACATTTAAAAAGTGATATTAATAAAAATGTGCAAAGCATGTGAAGTGATTCCCGTCGAAGAAAGATATATCAGTGCTTTAACTTCTTGTGGTTAAATAAAAATCACACTCATTTGTATAGTTGTATCAATCAATATATGATATTAAAGACGCTAAAAAGAAACACGATATTAATATAAATAGATTGCCAACTCTAAATAGTGCAAAGCACAGGAAGTGCTTCCCGTTGAAGAAGATGTAATCAATGCAATGATATATCTATCTTTAGAAATCATATATATACTTACATTAAGAATCAAATAGCCAACTCAACTCGATGTAGTTAAATGAAAAATCACACTCTATAGTTATATCAATACCTGATATTAGAGACGCTAAAAATAATATCAAAAGAGAAAATGGATTACCAACTCTAAAAAGTGCAAAGCATATGGAGTGCTTCCAAATTAATCCAGGAAATGCATTGATATATGTTTACTCAAAAATCATATACTTGCATTAAGAATCAAGCGACCAAATTAAATCAACTGATCCTTGAAAAATCACACTCATTATATAGTTGTATCAATAACTATATTACATATACTAAAAGATAAACATGATATTAATATAAAATAGATTACAAACTCAAAATTGTAAAAAGCTTATGAATTGCTTCTCGTTGAAGAAGTCGTAATCAAGGAAATGCATTGATATATCTTTCTTCATAAATCATATACTCCGTGTAGTTAAACTATGGTTGATATGTAATATTTTGTTTGAGGAAAATGATGTGTATAATCCCAAGATTATTACCGAGAGAGTGAACAATTGTACGCATGCATCAATCCCGATTATAGAGGAAATAGATCCCGTGATTATTGGGCGTCAACAAAACATTGCTATTTCTTCTATTTCTTGTATTGGTTTTAAGCATTGCTATTTCTTCCTTTACAAACTGAACTTGTAATAAGTTGCTTTTAGATTTTAGTGATGTTACCAGCTGCTTTGTTGTTGTATTTAGAGGGGTCGGATTTTAAGGAATGGGTGGGACCACCCGTTCAATCCAAGGTTGGAGGGGCTTGTGTCCACATTTAGCTTGATTTTCCATTGTTTCTGCAACTACATTAAAATCTGTGACGATAGTAAAAAATAAATAAGGAGAAATCTTTGGTTAGTAATCTTTATTTACCCAATAAAAAATAATTAGAGTATTAGCTAAAACGGGTATGGTTGGGTATTTATGAATCATAACCGGCATGTTTTTTAATAAAACGACTAGGTAAGGATGGTTTTCAATTACGGCCAAGTGTTTTCACTGGTAGCTGATATTTACGGCTAGGAGTTCATCACTTCTCAGTCGTAACAACGTCTTCATTTCTCAGCCGAAATGTGTCGGTGGCGGTTGGGTAGAAAACATTTCACCAGTAAGTGCAAAAAAAAAAAAAAAAAAAAAAAACAGATTTTTGGTGTATGTGTTGATGGTGGTTTTTAGACAAGGGGTAAAATCGTAAAACCACATGACCTAGTGTTACCCGAAACACATTGAATAAGAGCATTTAACTCAGGTGTAAATAATTAATAGGGGTATTTTTTCAAAATACCCGGTTAGGGTTTTCAACACGGAACCTAATTCCAAAACCAAGCCACATCTCGCGCACCATGGCAACCATGCCAAACCAAGCCGCATACTGCGCACCATGGCAACAATGCCAAACCAAGCCGCATATTGCGCACCATGGCAACAATTCCAAACCAAGCCGCATACTGCGCACCATGGCAACCATGCCAAACCAAGTCGCATACTGCGCACCATGGCAACCATGCCAAACCAAGCCGCATCTCACGCACCATGGCAACAATGCCAAACCAAGCCGCATCTCGCGCACCATGGCAACCATGCCAAACCAAGCCGCATATCGCGCACCTTGGCAACCATGCCAAACCAAGCCGCATATCTTAGCACCATGGCAACAATGCCAAACCAAGCCGCATATCTGCGCACCATGGCAACAATGCCAAACCAAGCCGCATCTCGCGCACCATGGCAACCATGCCAAACCAAGCCGCATCTTTTGCGCACCATGGCAACCATGCCAAACCAAGCCGCATCTTCGCGTGCCATGGCAACAATGCCAAACCAAGCCGCATATCGCGCACCATGGCAACCATGCCAAACCAAGCCGCATATCGCGCACCATGGCAACAATGCCAAGCCAAGCCGCAATCGCGCACCATGGCAACAAGGCCAAACCAGGCCGCATCTCGCGACCATGGCAACAATGCCAAACCAAGCCGCATCACGCGCACCATGGCAACCATGCCAAACCAAGCCGCACCACTCGCGCACCATGGCAACAACGCCAAATTCCAAGGCGCTATGCCTTGGGCCCACGCCCAACATAGCGCCCTAGGCTTGCAAGACTTGCAACTACTTCAACATGGCCGCACGTGCCAATCCATATTTCCAAGCCGCTATGCCTTTGGCCCACGCCCAACATAGCGCCCTAGGCTTGCAAGACTTGCAACTAGGTCAATACGGCCGCACGTGCCATTGGCACATGCCAACACGTGTCGCAAGCCATACTTCAAAGCCGCTATGCCTTTGGACCACGCCAAACATAGCGCCCTAGGCTTGCAAGACTTGCAACTAGGTCAACATGGCCGCACGTGCCATTGGCACATGCCAAAACGTGTCGCAAGCCATATTTCCAAGCCGCACCCGCGCACCATGGCAACAACGCCAAATTCCAAGCCGCTATGCCTTGGGCCCACGCCCAACATAGCGCCCTAGGCTTGCAAGACTTGCAACTAGGTCAACATGGCCGCACGTGCCATTGGCACATGCCAACACGTGCCGCAAGCCATATTTCCAAGCCGCTATGCCTTTGGCCCACGCCAACATAGCGCCCTAGGCTTGCAAGACTTGCAACTAGGTCAACATAGCCGCACGTGCCATTGGCACATGCCAACACGTGTCGCAAGCCATACTTCCAAGCCGCTATGCCTTTGGCCCACGCCAAACATAGCGCCCTAGGCTTGCAAAACCTGCAACTAGGTCAACATGGCCGTACGCGCCAATGTCACATGCCAACATGCTCGCTAGCTAGTTTCCCTAGCGAAATCACGGCCATAACGGCCACGCATGCCATTGGCACATGCCAACATGCTCGCTAGCTAGTTTCCCTAGCGAAATCACGGCCCTAACGGCCACGCATGCCATTGGCACATGCCAACATGCTCGCTAGCTAGTTTCCCTATCAAGGTCACGGCCCTAACGGCCATGCATGCCATTGGCACATGCCAACATGCTCGCTAGCTAGTTTCCCTAGCGAAATCACGGCCCTAACGGCCACGCATGCCATTGGCACATGCCAACATGCTCTCTAGCTAGTTTCCCTATCAAGGTCACGGCCCTAACGGCCATGCATGCCATTGGCACATGCCAACATGCTCGCTAGCTAGTTTCCCTAGCAAGATCACGGCCCTAACGGCCACGCATGCCATTGGCACATGCCAACATGCTCGCTAGCTAGTTTCCCTATCAAGGTCATGGCCCTAATGGCCACGCATGCCAAACACACACACTGGTAGCCTAACTTGCAAACCGTGCAACCTACCACCAAGGCATTCCGCACATGCCAAACACACACGCTGGTAGCCTAACTTGCAAACCGTGCAACCTACCACCAAGGCATTCCGCACATGCCATTGGCACATGCCAAACACACACGCTGGTAGCCCAACTTACAAACCGTGCAAACTACCACCAAGGCATTCCGCACATGCCACACGCGCCACTAGCAGCGCCACTTGCACTCAAGATGCAACCAACACTCGAGACATCAACACAAACCGGGGATGCTTCCTTAGGGTTTTGGTTTGGCGGTCACTGACATCAAGATACACTACGCTCACATTAAGAAAGCGTGAAAAAGAATAAAGCGGTCAAATAAAAGAGGAAATAATGGTGAAAAACGTTTTCGCCCATTAAACCATGCGGTTACCACCTCCTCCCATTATTTCACCCTTTACTCTCTTCCTTCATGAGGCTAGGGTACGTTTCAATCTCGACTTGTATAAATAGGTCTTACCTATTTCCACCAGACAACAAGTCTCGGTCAGGAGAAATATACTACACTCTCAGAAAGGCAACTTTGCAAGCTCTCCCAAAAAGCTTCCATCTCTTGCAAGCTTTCTAAGCTTTCACTTTCTGATACAAGTCGAGACGCTACTCTTCCAGAATTATTCTGGTCTCAACACCTTTCTTTGCTTCCCTCCCCAAATCAACCCTTCTCCTCCACTTTGTGACCGAAGCAAGTCTGAACGGTCATTTCTTGGTTTAGGCCGGACTTGTACAGTTGATCTCTCGAATCTATAAAGTGCTCACGTGCAACACATTTGTTTAGGGTTTGAACCAGTTTCTCACTCACCTACCGAATTTACCATCGAAATCGGCGAAACGATTTTTACCCATAAACAATTGGCGACCACAATGAGGATTGATCTATCGGCTACAATGTCGTATCGATCTCGTTCTTCGACCCAGATGTCAAGAGGGTAGGGGAAGGCAACTCGATCCGACTCAACTACCAGACGACTCGGTTACCAGTTGTTAAAACTACACCAGAAAACTGGGGACTCGCTGAAGACGCTACCAAGGTGGGGACTAACTCGGCGATGCTACCCGGCAAAGCCGCCTTTTTTACTTGGAAAGGGCGTGTTTGCAAGTGAGTAAATTTAGATTGGGCAAGATATACGATCTGTTTTTTAGGTTCTTAATAAAACCGCCATACTATTGCGTCTTGTGCCTATTGCTAGCACACACTTTCATAAAAGCAATATTCCTTTCCCAAAAAATAATCAGGGTTATATTATCAAAACCATTCATCCCAGAAATAATCCAACACCCTAAAAAGCTACCACTATCTAACAAAGGTTAAGTTTTGAACCAGACATCCAATATGTCTTTCAAAAAAAAAAAAAAAAAACCTAAATGAAAGTTTAACAGAGAAATGTTCAAGGAAAATCGTCCAACAGAAGTCTGCTCTTCTTGGAGAAAGTCATCTTTGCGTCTTCAAGAGCCGCTCTCTTCATAGTCAACATTTTGGAAAACTTTTCGAGTTCCATCTCCTGTCGGGCGATCTCCTCGGCGGAAAGGCTTTCGATTGCTGCATCTTTCAACATTTGGATCTCAGCAAGGCCTTCGACAAACCACGAAGTGTTGAACTCCTTTTCTACGCACACGTCGCGATGGTACTCCCAGTCGGCAATAACATCTTCAAAAATGGTGTGACCAGTCACCTCACGCATATCCTCGATGGAAGACAAAGCCTCTTCCACACGCTTGACCAGCGCAAATCGACTAGTGATTTTCCTGGTTGTAGACATATGTCCGTGCTTCTCCCAGATTTTGGTATACAACGTCTCATGCTTAGCCGGAACGCTAAAGCCGCCAACCAGCACATGACCTGGATAAGGAACCAAGTACGGGGGATCAAAAATGGCGCCTGCAAGTGGCCTCACGACTCGCAAAGGGTTTTCTTCCATGTCTACGACAACAACCATCAGAGAATCATCCACCGTCTGAACCACGTTTGTGCCCGAAATTGGCCAACTCCCATCTCCAAGTCACGTGGGTGGTCACCAAAGGCAAGTTTTCGTGTGACTCCATCCCAGAATCATCCTCCGAACCGGATTCCTCCTGCAAAATTGAGTTAGACATTTTTCAAAAGAAGAAACAGAAGAAGAAGAAAGAAAGAGGCGCGAAACTCACCGAACCGCTTCCCGAAGAAGAACCGATCTTGCAGAGGAATCACTCTCACTTGTTGAACTTTCTTCTTTCTCTCGACTCATCACCGCTATGAGTAGGCTCGGTCGGTCGCCCGGAATTCCTTGAAGAAACCTGCCGTCTCCCCGGCAACGTGCAAGAGCGGTGAAAGCGTTAACACTACCGAAGCCCCGAAGGAAACAAGACACATATTCTCACCAGAAATTTACGTGTGTTTGGAGACAAACCCATGAAGAGGCGACACATACCTGGTTATTGGAAGAACTGAAAGACACAAGAGCCGTGGGAGGATCTTGTGAAACCGTCCGGAACCCGCCAGCACGATTCTTCGTTCTCCGTTCTCCGTTCCTTGACCTGGGGGCTTTCCGAATTGCTAGGCAACTTTCGCTTGGGATCTCTCAACATTGGATACTCCTTGAGAACTGGCGGAGAAGGTTTGCAACGAACGTTTTCCACCACGTTATTCACAAAATCTCGGATCATAGTAAACTCGTCGCACCAAAACTCATTATAGCCGAAGGTCGTCGAAGTTACTCTTCCCATTTGAAAAAGGAAAGACGGATACCGACTTAAGGACACTGGCGTCAAGGGCGACACGCAACGAATCCTTAGGGATCACCGGCCGTAAACGAGAGGCACCCCTTGATCGAAACCTATGTGACGAGCAGCACGGTCAATATTGTAAGCGGCTATCCTGGAAAGACCCCACGAAAAAGACGGCATATAACAAGGCAAGCGGCTTTGAATGAACAAGGTTTTCACCAACGCTCAAATCATCATCGAAGACAAAGACATGAGCGGAGCGAAGCAAAAGTGCCAATTTGAGTCACCGAATTATGGACTGCCCCCATGGACGAAAATTGATTTCATGCAACTTATCAAGAAAACTAACCAAGCTCACGCCAACTCTTGGACGCCCGTTCACCCATCGAAGAATTCGGGAGCCTCCCAACTCACGGGAAGCGAAGGCAACGGTTTCGGAGCATACTTCTCGAGTGCTCCCATAGCCGGACTTGCGAGAAAAGCAACGTGCACATATGAATCCACTTTCATGAAACCATTCGAAACTCGCATGTTCATAACCAGGTGATCCAGATGTACGTACAGGGAACCAAGGAACATCTTGCCAATGGGAAGAACTTCACCTTTTGCCAATTTCACAGCAATCGCCAACAACTCTGTTCTTATTCCCTTCTTGCCAGAACCGTCATCAAAAATGTCTCTAGACAACTGAGAGAGCCAAAAATGCTTTGCGACATGAAGATCACTGCTTTTTGTTCAGGCTCCAACTCGTCCTAAACCATTGAGATATCCACCAACCGTAAGGGCACCTTTCATCCTCTTTCCGGCAGAGTCCTTCAACTTCGCAATGGAGTCTTTCCGAGCGAAATCCCCAACTTAGCGGCTAGGTCATCCCGCATCTTCGCCTCACTTTCGAGATAATTGGATTACGAGATTCCCGATTCTGGGAAGATTCAAACAAGAGAGCCACACTCTCCAAGGAGAAAGTTATCTCACCCCATCTACATATGATTGTATGGGTGTCCGAACACCATCCGGAGATGAAAGCAACTAAGCCTCGGGATGTCCTTTCTAATCAAGATTTACCGAAGTCTTGGCAAAGATCAATGACCTGCGCTTGAGTCAAGATGGTATTTATACGCTCCTCGCTCACCATGAACTCAACCCATCTCACAAAAGAACGCAATGGACTTTGACACATCCTAAAGTCAATGTTGGAAGAAGAATATACCCCTTTATGAAGACAAAACCGAATGGTGCTCTCTCGGGCGAACCAAACGTGTTTTCTGTCATCCTCACCACCGGTTAGCAAAATTGGCACGAAACACGGGTGATTCTTCCGAGCAGGGCGAGGGCTCTAGTGAAGAATTCATCATCGTGTTCGGTTTGGAATTATGAGCATCCTTCGACGAAGTGAAATGTGGTTCGGGGTTCTCTACGGTTTCGAAATACACACGCAAAGTATTTTCCTCGAGGCACGCCAAGGAATCGTATGCCAAGATTGTGGAAGCGCCTACTTTTAAGGTTTATACCTATAAAAAAAATAGAGAAAGAAGAGTACTCGAAGACATACCTGGAAGCCGGTCTCTCTTTGCCGCTAGTATGAAAAGAAGAAAGGATAAAGCGCAGAATGGGGAAAAAGGGGCTTTATATATATATATATATAGGCGTGAAAGACTTTGAAATAGGGAAGGATTTCCCTTTTACCAAAATCACGCCTGCAAGCATGGTTTCCAAGATTGGACCGGCCCCACCAATTGCGACTTCCCAATGCCGCCCGAGTCACGCTCGCAAGCATGGTTTCCAAGATTGGACCGGCCCCACCAATTGCGACTTCCCAATGCCGCCCAAGTCACGCCCGCAAGCATGGTTTCCAAGATTGGACCGCCCCACCAATTACGACTTCTCAATGCCGCCGAAGTCACGCCCGCAAGCATGGTTTCCAAGTTGGACCGGCCCCACCAATTGCGCCGATCCCACCAGCCTAGCCCACTCGGTTTCCCAACTCACGCCGGCTTCCCGGGCGTCGCCTTGCCGCATCGGGCCCACCAATTGTGCCGGCCTCCCGACTTGTGCAAAACGACCGGAGAGGCAAGGATTCCAAATCCTATTTATAAAAGGTCGACGTGCCTCCTTTCAATTTTCTTTACGGTTTGCTGTTAATAGTTTGTCACCATCTTATGCTTACCTCGCAACAAAGCCCCTGTTCCAAGCAAAGCAGGGGACTTAATGTTGATGGTGGTTTTTAGACAAGAGGTAAAATCGTTTAAACCCCATGACCTAGTGTTACCCGCAACACATTGAATAAGAGCATTTAACTCGTGTAAATAATTAATAGGGGTATTTTTCAAAATACAGGATTAGGGTTTTCAACACGGAACCCTAATTCCAAAACCAAGCCGCATATCACGCACCATGGCAACCATGCCAAAACCAAGCCGCATCTCAAGCACCATGGCAACAATGCCAAACCAAGCCGCATATCTGCGCACCATGGCAACAATGCCAAACCAAGCCGCATCTTCACGCGACCATGGCAACCATGCCAAACCAAGCCGCATATCACGCACCATGGCAACCATGCCAAACCAAGCCGCATCTTCAAGCACCATGGCAACAATGCCAAACCAAGCCGCATATCACAGCGCACCATGGCAACCATGCCAAACCAAGCCGCATCTGCGCACCTTGGCAACCATGCCAAACCAAGCCGCATATCACGCACCATGGCAACAATGCCAAACCAAGCCGCATATCACAGCACCATGGCAACAATGCCAAACTAAGCCGCATACTGCGCACCATGGCAACCATGCTAAACCAAGCCGCATATCGCGCACCATGGCAACCATGCCAAACCAAGCCGCATATTGCGCACCATGGCAACAATGCTGCCAAGCCGCATATCATGCACCATGGCAACAATGCCAAACCAGGCCGCATATCGCGCACCATGGCAACAATGCCAAACCAAGCCGCATACTGCGCACCATGGAAACCATGCCAAACCAAGCCGCACCATGCGCACCATGGCAACAACGCCAAATTCCAAGCCGCCATGCCTTGGGCCCACGCCCAACATAGCGCCCTAGGCTTGCAAGACTTGCAACTAGGTCAACATGGCCGCACGTGCCATTGGCACATGCCAACACGTGCCGCAAGCCATATTTCCAAGCCGTTATGCCTTTGGCCCACGCCCAACATAGCGCCCTAGGCTTGCAAGACTTGCAACTAGGTCAATACGGCCGCACGTGCCATTGGCACATGCCAACACGTGTCGCAAGCCATACTTCCAAGCCGCTATGCCTTTGGCCCACGCCAAACATAGCGCCCTAGGCTTGCAAAACATGCAACTAGGTCAACATGGCCGTACGCGCCAATGGCACATGCCAACATGCTCGCTAGCTAGTTTCCCTAGCGAAATCACGGCCCTAATGGCCACGCATGCCATTGGAACATGCCAACATGCTCGCTAGCTAGTTTCCCTAGCGAAATCACGGCCCTAACGGCCACGCATGCCATTGGCACATGCCAACATGCACGCTAGCTAGTTTTTCTCTATCAAGGTCACGGCCCTAACGGCCATGCATGCCATTGGCACATGCCAACATGCTCGCTAGCTAGTTTCCCTAGCAAAATCACGGCCCTAACGGCCACGCATGCCATTGGCACATGCCAACATGCTCGCTAGCTAGTTTCCCTATCAAGGTCACGGCCCTAATGGCCACGCATGCCATTGGCACATGCCAAACACACACGCTGGTTGGTAGCCTAACTTGCAAACCGTGCAACCTACCACCAAGGCATTCCGCACATGCCATTGGCACATGCCAAACACACACGCTGGTAGCCTAACTTGCAAACCGTGCAACCTACCACCAAGGCATTCCGCACATGCCATTGGCACATGCCAAACACACATGCTGGTAGCCCAACTTACAAACCGTGCAAACTACCACCAAGGCATTCCGCACATGCCATTGGCACATGCCACACGCGCCACTAGCAGCGCCACTTGCACTCAAGATTCAACCAACACTCGAGACATCAACACAAACTGGGGATGCTTCCTTAGGGTTTTGGTTTGGCGGTCACAAAGATGCGGATACACTACGCTCACATTAAGAAAGCGTGAAAAGGAATAAAGCGGTCAAATAAAAGAGGAAATAATGGTGAAAAACGTTTTCGCCCATTAAACCATGCGGTTACCACCTCCTCCCATTATTTCACCCTTTACTCTCTTCCTTCATGAGGCCAGGTACGTTTCAATCTCGACTTGTATAAATAGGTCTTACCTATTTCCACCCGGACAACAAGTCTCGGTCGGGAGAAATATACTACACTTACACTCTCAGAAAGGCAACTTTGCAAGCTCTCCCAAAAAGCTTCCATCTCTTGCAAGCTTTCTAAGCTTTCACTTTCTGATACAAGTCGAGACGCTACTCTTCCAGAATTATTCTGGTCTCAACACCTTTCTTTGCTTCCCTCCCCAAATCAACCCTTCTCCTCCACTTTGTGACCGAAGCAAGTCCGGAACGGCCATTTCTTGGTTTAGGCCGGACTTGTACAGATTGATCTCTCGAATCTATAAAGTGCTCACGTGCAGCACATTTGTTTAGGGTTTGAACCAGTTTCTCACTCACCTACCGAATTTACTGAAATCGGCAGAAACGATTTTTACCCATAAACAGTATGTTAATGATTTGAATCAATAAAATTGTAATGAGAGTGAAGTATAAGGTTTCTAGGAATACTTCGAGGATATGTTTCATCATATTCTTATAAGAATTTTTTTAAAAGTTCCGAAAAATCCTCATCCTAAATAAAAGAGAAAAAAAGTTTTCATTTTCGAAATTTTAATCTAATAATTAATTTAGTTAATCACTGTAATTAGCAGTAACCAAATCGGGGGAAAATTAGTCATTATGTAAAATAGCCGAATAACCGGCTATGGCTATTACTATTTCATGACCTATGCAGCCCCAAAAAAAGTCAACCTTGTGCAGCCCAATAATAGGATTCTAATAAAATCATTTTAAGTTAGGGTTTTGAAAGGATTCAGGTCTTTCAACAACATTTTTTCACGACCTTTGTATCGTCCAAACTATACAATTAATACGCCAATGAACGTCCTTAATTTGCACTATGAACCTACTCACTAAGTAAGTCCCTGTTACAACTTGAAGTCTTTACTCTAAGAAATGAGCATGCCTTTTTCTTTTTTATCAATAAATGAGCATGTCAAGGGATGCTAAATGAACAATAAAAAAAATGTTAAGAATTTGATCGACAAAATTACTGTATGTATTGAAAAGTCTCGAAATGATTTACCGTGACGTAATCAAGCAATGTCAAAGCACAATGTGGACTAATGAAATATGAATGTACAACTGTACGTAATTACTATTTTTGGGCTAAACAAAGTCACAAAGGATATGAATAACAAATTAGCACATTAAGAAATGAGCACTGCATAGTTGTTCCCTAAACCCGTACACACTATTAAATCATATTTTACCAAGAAAGTCTGTATATTTTTATTTATTTTTGAAGCATAAAATCTGTAGAGTACATGTCACTTTTGAAATAAGAACAAATTGTCAAATCATATTAAAATGGATGATTATCCGGATGGCAACGGATCCTACAAATTTTTAAGGTTGGAAGCTAACTTCTATGAACTGAATTTGCTGGTTTTGTTTTCAGATGATTCGCAGTTCAAGAGAGAACATATGGGTGTGTTTTTATAACACAAACCATAAACCATGCAAGGGCATTTGCAAAATGAAAAAGCCCCATAGTCTTGGTTGGGAATACCGCGGACTTTGAGAAGATTGTTCACAAATATTCAAGGCTACGATGCATTAGATGAAGCCTCATAACAACCACTCCAATTTGAAGAGTTCAAGCAGGTGGTCAAGCACCAAATAAGCGTGCTAACACCGTGAACGTTAAATAATCATCCACAACTGATAATGGGAACAAAATGAAATCTCTTAAATGAGCTCAAATGGAAGATGTACATCTATCATGTATTAATATATAAACAAAGCCAACAGAATGTGCTTAAGTAACCCAACCAGCCAAGTAGTAATAATGGACAACATGCGGAATTCGTGGTTTTTCTCATATAGGGTTAGTAGTTATACATCTAATATCACCATCTCCAAAAGCAGCATAGATTAGATGTACAAACACTAATCGGATTCAGTCAAAAGCTGCACCTTCTTCTAAACCTTCAAACGAAAATTTGAAAAAAAAAAAACAGGAAATTGATGGGAACTTTTACATATTTTTGTTATGTGCTGATCTGCAAAAACTTAAAAAAGAGATTGGAGAGTTGATTAGAGTTTGGTCTGTCTTTATCTACGCTAAGATATCAAGTATGGTAATTACTTTAACCAACAATAAAAATACATGTATGATCATTACCATAAACATCTATTTAACACATAACCATCATGTGCATAGGCTCGATGGACTCCTCGATATTTCAAAAATGCATGTACATTGCTTGGGTGCTCCAAATCCTGCTATCACCTTTTATGACGAAGATACTTCTACCAATTTGATTATAGAGCTGCTCTTTCAACCTCAAAATTGAAAACAATAGTTAAGTAATTAGAGTCAGATATCAAATCTTACCTTTAATTAATTACTATCACTTTATACCACATGATATTAGTAGTAATAAAAAAAACATTGATATTTTAACCTTATATTATCTTATTGGTTGTAAGGTGTAGCATAGATTATCAAAAGTGTACGAATAAGAAATTCAAGTCGGTAACAACATTTATGGTTGTTTGAAACCCAATTTTCCCATTGACCCCTGCTCGCCAAAAAAAAAAAAAAAAAAAAAAAAAAAAAGATTTTGGTAAAATTAGATTTTGATGCAAGTGTATCAAAATCAGCCGTAAAATGTAGCCATGTTACCGTAGCCTTTCTCCAAAGAAACACCGAAATTTTTGGAATAATCAAGGTAAGGTAAGCGGGTGCAGCAAGGTGAAACATTTACCTTCTAATAGTCATAACCAAAGGCGGTTAGAGTAGTATCCATAGTTGAAGAGGGAAAATAGGAGTAATAATTACAACCTTATTGCGGAGGCCGTACCTGAAATTATTTATCCATAAAAATGGTACAATCGCACCATCCATAAAACAAACATAATGGAACAAACAATGATGTTGATGTTTTATTAATTTTTTTTTTTTGTAGATTTTTCTAAAATTAGGCTCTTAAAGTTGTTGCTAAGCTATACCTCAATGTGAAGGATATGGAGCTACTGTTAAGCATGGTACCCAGTATGCACCCGCACGTAAAACCTAAACACCAATTAAATATCAACAAATAAATCAAACAAAATCCTAAAAACATCAACAAATAAATCAAACAAGATACTAAACACCAACAAAAGCCTATTAGATCAATTTCTTCACCTTTAATATCAGTGTTCAAGAACTCTCCCTTTGCGACAACTTCTTTTGGAAGTACTGATTATACTTGCAAAACAAATAACGAAAATAGATGAGACATCATAAACCTTAATTTCAAGGAACAAAAGAAAAACAAACAGTTGGGAAGCAAAAAGCAGTATGTAAACAATGAGGCTCTTGCTATAGTGCCTTGTATAGGGAGTCACCAAACTATGAAAAAATATTTGGTTTCGAAAATAATATCAATGGATATCTTAAAATTTATATAATTTTGTTATAATTGAGGCTAATTTTGATTACAGAAGACAATTAAAAAGAAGAAATCAGAAAGGATCCAAAACTTCCGAAATGAGTTAAATACTTGCAACATGAAAAATAATTCTTTAACAAATGAATATAGGATCTTATTTTCTAACATAATTTCAAATATTTTTTCATCTTATCATAATTCGAATATTTATGCTTACCAATATTTTTTCCTTACAAAAGATTTTATAATTTTAAAACTTATTATTTTATTCCATAAATATGTTGATTTTGATTTTTTTTATTATTTTCAATGTCTCTAATTTCATATATTTTATTCCAAAGTAACACTCACTATATAGTTGTATCAATATATGAAACGAACTTATTACGAAATTAATATAGTATTTTTTATTATTTTCTGGATTTTTTATAATAAATACATGAAATTATAAGAGATTCAAAAAATATAAATTATTTTACTTTATTCCATAAATATTTTGAATTATACATGAAATTATAAGAGATTCAAAAAATATAAATTATATTACTTTATTCCATAAATATTTTGAATTGATTTTATTTTTTAATCATAAATGTCCGAAATTAATATAATAATTTTCTTTATTTGAATTTTTTATAATAAATACATGAAATTATAAAAGATTCAAAAAATATAAATTATTTTATTTTATTCCATAAATAGATTGAATTGATTTTTTTATTTTAATCATAAATGTCCGAAATTAATATAGTAGTTTTCTTTATTTTCTGTATTTTCACAATAAATGCACGAAATTAATATAACAAATTTTCTAAATAATGAGGGTCGTCCGTCGCGTGTGTCCCAGCAATCCACCCAATCTACACCACACATTGTCAGATCAAAGCACCATATCTAACAAAATTTCATCCGACGAATACGAATGGTTTCTCAATTAGCCAATGAGAGCGAGGTTACACTCACCAACCAATAAGAGAGAGGGTAAGCTCCACCAAAGTCTACTTTTATTCGGAGTGACGGATGGTATTGAGTTTTTAGGTTGTTGATAAATACTAAAGGGCAGTGTTGTCATTATTAAAATTCCTAATAATTAATTATGGGCCAGATTTGAACAAAATTTGATTTTTTGCGCCTAGTAATATCATTTTCTTAAAGTATGGAGTTGACAGTGGATGATCCATTTAGCGGGGCTTCTGTATATTGAACTCATATAGTAGGGGGTTCTAGTATTTTTCACAATGGATTTTTTTTTTATATCTGAATTCTCATTTTTTCCCCAAGAATTTTGTTTTTTTTTGTTTTTTCGGTTTTTTCCAAAGATATTTTTTTTTTAGTATACGCTATATATGTTAATTTAGTTGCAGCCAATCTAAAGGCCTGGATTTTATTAAAATCATGTAAACGTGGTGTAATAAAATCTCAACCTTGCCGACTAATATGGAGCATTAGATCGTATGAATCCTATTAAAAATTAACGGTCACGAAATACAGGGATATAACTTGTTTTTCGTCTAATCAGGAGCGAGGGTTCCGTTAACCGTCCAATGAGAGGGGAGGTTAGCGCAACTCTCAACGTGGAGTGAGAGACGGAATGAGTATTTTAGGTTGTTGATATGTTGCCAAGTGTCTTCACCAAAACGTTCGTTTCACAAAACTCAAAAAAAGATCTATTTTGGCCAATAGAAAACGAGGGTTTCCTCACCGTTCAACGTGAGAACTTTATTTGTCTATGCCATTAAATCTTTATATTAGAAAATATAATCTAGTATCGGTTAGTATTGGTTCGTAGGTTGGAGGTATGACCAGCATTGTTATGGATGGGCCGAGGAATAATCTAAGCCATCAGAAGAAATACGGCTAATCTAATTCGACCTTTAGCTTATCATAAGTCACCGGACGATCTCGTCCGTCCTTTGAGACAAAGGCAACGTTTTTTATACTACTAATTAGTAGTAATTTTTTTTAATTATTATTAACACACTAAAATTGAATAAAACTAATGTCAAAGGTATGTTTGCTTCTCTCATTTGCTACAACAAAAATAGTTGAACCTAATAAGTTACCATACACAATTTAATTGCTTTTTTTAATTAATTTTAACTTTAATCTATATTTTAGCACACATTCAACTCTTCTTTTTACACAACGCAGCCCATCAACCACAGCAGAAAACCGCTTCTAAAAGACCTGGGTCGTCCCTATTGTCCTTTGATTACTGTTTATAATAAGCATACCGTGTTCAGTGGATCTCATCTCATCAACAACTAATAATTATAATAATATATTTATATTTATTACTTTTGTAATGAGCTGTCTTTTGATGTAGTGATGCCAACTAATAATTGTGACCTTTTGGCTCAGCTAACAGGAGCTTTTCTTCATCAATCTAGCTGTGGTCCTTCAAGAGAAAAAAAAAATATATATCTAGCTGTCGAATCTTTTGGTTAGTTACATTTTAGTCATTCACTACAGCCAATTTGCAGTATATATATCATCTATGTAAACCAATAAAATCATTGAGGAACGGAAGAGTTGAACATTTTTTTATTTCTATGGATCAAACCTTAGCATATCCTAAATGGTTTTATCTATTTTTATTTTGTATCTTCGTCTCTCTCTAAATGTCTCTCTATTTCCTTCCCAAAACCTAAAGAAGCCATCACCACCATCAAAGCTTAATATTCAAATATAGTTCATTTTGGATTAATGGACTAGATCTCAGTAACTTTTTTTTTTTCCTTCTTCTTCTTAGACAGCTACTATTTTAAGTTAGGTTTGTTAAAGTTTTTGTTTCAATCTCCTTTTTTTAGGTGATTTGATTATGTTCTTGTGAGTGTTTTGTCCTTTTTGTTTATGTCTTGTCTTTTATTGAGATTCTTTATGTGCTCTTATGGCGTTTCTTTGTGATACCAATAGGGATTTTGGGTGGAAGTTTAAATGTGGTGCTCAAGATTCAAGACTTTGGGCATATTACTCTCATATTTTTATGAGAAGATTTTTTTATAAAGAAGAAAAAATCCTATCAAAATGGTTGGATTATAATCCAAAAACCTTTCTTTCAATCTTCGTATTGCTTGGTACTCTTGTTGGTAGTTCGTCACTTCTCTACATGAATTACTCTTTAATAGTACCTTTTAATCGTATTTTATCTTTAACCTTGATATTCTTGAAGTCGATGTAATCTCTATTTTATCATAAATGAAATTTTACGAGATTTATCAAAAAAAAAAACAACAACGATAGAACATCTCTTCCTTTAAAACATGACAAGAACTTAAAAATACAACGGAAAAAAATTACAGAAATCAAGACGTACTGGTAATGGGTTCCGAATGATTCAAGGTTCAAACAGTACATGAACCTATTTGTTAGTCTGAACAAATAATTATGGAAATTTGACAGAACCATAGAGTATAGGTACATATAAGAGATGTTTAGAAATTCAAAGGTCAGCTTCTTTTAAACTAAGACCAATAGGTGACCTTAAATGAGTAGGCACCGATAGTTTTAATTCCGTTAGGTTTTTTCACCGGGGACGGTGTTTGATCAGTATGTGCCAACAACATATAAAAGCTTTTAGGGTCAATGTCAATGAGACAACTGTACGAGGAGAAAAACAACAAAATTGGATTAGATGATCTATTGCTTTCGAAAGTCAAATTTTGTGAACAAAATAATTGATTATTGTGCCCATTCCCTGGGCCGGCAGCATATAAAATAATCATTTTTGTCTTAGTTTTTCTATATTTATTTGTGTGCCTGCGATGATCTGTATAATTAACTTGAAATCAGATCTGAATTTGATCTTATAAAACCTGAGTTTCAGATAGACAATTACATCTGCAGTCATTTCAGAGGTGCTCGATTTATCTTCAGCCGCAAAAGAGGTTCGCTTCATTTTCCCATCTTAATTTGCTTGCAAGGTAGTTTTTTTTCTTCTATGTACGAAGCAGGCTTGGTTCTTGTTGTAGTTTCGTATATCATACAAATAATAACCAAAAAAAAAAACGGAAAAAAACTTCTTTTCTAGTTTTGGTACTTTCTAATTCTCTTCGTCCATGTGTAGTGTAATAAAAAATGGCTAATCCAGATCAATTTGTAATTCCTCATGAGCTCCTTACATTAACTAATTACGCAACTTGGAATGTCCTCATGTGTCGTAACTTGAAACGGCATTCTCTTTGGGGTTACGTCGGCCAATGTGACGACGACACTCACAGCAAAGATGAAGTGCGTAAAGCCAAGGAAGCTCTCGACACTCACAGCAAAGATGAAGTGCGTAAAGCCAAGGAAGCTCTTGACACTCACAGCAGATATGGAGTGCGTAAAGCCAAGGAAGCTCTTGAAGCGATTAAAATGTCGTGCAGTGCAGAGATGCTTCCACATGTTATGTATGCTGAATGTGCCCAAGAAGCTTGGAATTGGCTGGCAGAAGCAGGTGCCTGGACGGAGTTAGAAAAAGGTTAGATGTAGCCCATGCTTTTATAAACATAACCCATTTAAAATAAGTGTTTTATCTAATCAAACATATCTTTAAAATCATTACACATAGCCCACAAAATTATATATAATTATTATACATAGCCCAAAATATCAAGATCATCAAATCTCTAAATCAAAAAGTTTATCTTAGATATTTGACATGATTAATGTCTTTGAAGAATAATCAATAACCTCAATCAATATTGGTGCAATCATGATGGAGAAAACTCATCTTAAAGATTTTTTTTATGGATTATGTTAATGGAGTTTTAGGAGTGGTCCTAGGAAAAGAATCAAACCTTAAGTTAATTCCGTTTCCATTGACGTTGTTGTGGAAAATTTTGAATGGAACAATTAGAATATACAGTCCTATTAATTTTAATATTATCATGATTAAGAACGAAGAATACATCATTTTAGAGAAAATTAAGAATTAGAATTTATTTTGTTTCGGGGAAAAGTAAGAATTAGGGTTTATAATTCTGTGAGAATTATAACAAAAATTTAGGATTTAAATGATGAAGTATGATTAAAAGGAAAGTTAGGGTTTATTTTGATTTTGAGTAAGAAGAAGAATTTAAGTTTAATTGTTAGTAAAAAATTAAGACATGATTGGATTTCATTTTAACTTAAACCTTTTGGGTTATGGTTAATAAATATGTGGGCTGTATTTAAGAGAAGCTAAAAAAAAAAAAAAAAAAAAGACTAAATCCTAAAACTGCTCAAATTATCTTGATTTTAGCCGGAAAGATCTTAAAACTGCTCAAATTGTATGTCAAGTAATACTCTTAAAAAGTTATTTGATAAGGATACTGTATCCGTTAACAGTAACACCATAACAGTACTGGTCTAAATGTAACTTAAGAAGTCTATTTCTAAGAAAGGAACTTTTGAAATTCAAAACAAAAACACCTTTTGACTAAAACTCATAACTTAATCCGAATACACTTCTTCCCGGTGAATAATAACTGTTGGCAATACAATGATGTTTATAAAAATTAGTGTTATCATCGAATACACTTCTGTCGTGAAAAATAACCGTTAGCAATACTATGACTTTTATATTCATTATTGTTATTATCATCGTATGAGAAATGGAAGGAAAATTCAAATGAAGAATAAAATTACATGTACAAACATACAGTAGAGACCCTGTAAAATAATCCACGATAAACTAATAATCACGCCAAAATAATAGTTTATGTAGAACTTCTAATCTATTAAATCCATATATTAATGAAATTTTTAATAACTCTCTAATTTATACCCAACGAGTTCTACATTTATGCTATAATTTGGTAAAGAATGATTCAATAATGGCCTAGTTTTCTTGAAATTGATGTCACCTGGAGTTTAATTTTGATTTTTGTTAACATCTGAAGAGTTTTTCATGTTGTTGTTTCATCAAGCAATAATAACTACTCCCTCTGATCCATGTTAGATGAGAGTTTGAAGGAATTTCTTGTTCCATAATACTCGAGGGTTTTCACATTTTCCATAAATCTTCCAACAACACCTTACATTTTATTTTCGAACTATAAGATTTCATTCTAAATGAAATAATTGTAATTAATGTTTAAACTCTAGGTATAAAACTGCTATATGAATAGCCAAATAACAACTTATTCCACTTGGAAACTAATGTGGATGTAAGTGACATTCCTCCCTTTATTTTATTTTTGACACAGAAAGGGAAAAATTGATTGAAAAAATAAGTTCCTTTCCAAGTTAAAAAACAGATTGAAAAATACAAAGGAAGCTCAATTATAATAGATCTATTCAAAACAAAAAGATGCTACCATTACTGCATAAGTGCATCCCAATTGTACAACACATCGTTTTCCATTTAAAAATATTCGTACCTACACATCAATTATAAATAAAAATCTTGACTCCTTTAATGATGTCCTCCAAAGATTTATACTTCCCACTAAATAGTCTTGCATTTCTCTCAATCCACAGTGCCCACCATACTGCAGAAGGGATGATGTCCCAAATGTTATTTCGATACTAGAATTTGTAACCTTTCTCCTCTTCCATTCCTATATCGTATGTCGAACTGAATCTTGAAACACCAACTGTAATCTATAATTATTCAAAAAGAACAACCACATACCTCTAGTTGTTTCACAGTGTAAAAACAAATGGTGGTTTGTCTCGATTCTTTCTTACACAGTAAACATCCGTTAACCAAAAAAGAGTTTTTGTACGTATCCATTAATTGTATGTGCCGCATCATAACATTGATTCCAAACAAAAAACATTACCTTTTGTGGGATCTTTGGATTCCATAAGCACTTGTGTGGAAAAATAAGCAAACCATCAACCTCCATAGGCTTGTAACATTTAACAACCGAGAAAACTTGTCTTCCTTGCTATCATATTGTTCGATCCTCTCTACCATTACAAAAATTGAAAGATGAAATCAGATTTAATCGATGTGCAACCTCGGAAATTTCATCCTCTTTTAAATTCCTAGAGAAAGCCAAGTTCCAATTCGTATCCCCATTATTAGCAACAAATAAATCAGCAATAATCACATCTTACATTCTACTAATCCTAAACAAGTTTAGAAATAGAGAATGCAAGGATTGTCCATTCAACCACTGATCTTTCCAAAAGGGTATTCTATCTGTTTCACTTCTTCACAAATTTTGCCCACCGGCTTTCTTGTTGAGTTAGGAAAGAAAGCTTTATTGTTGCCCCCAAATTTGGATTCATAATCCTTCTCCAGAGTGCGTCCTTTTCATTTCAGTAACGCCAAATCCACTTGGCATGCATAGCTTTGTTCATAGCCGTAGTTTATTTATCCCTACTCCACCACCTTCTTTAATCAAAGACAAATTCTTCCATCCAACCCAACCTATTTTAGATTTTTTATTCAAAGTACCCCAAAGGAATTGGCGCATAATCCTCTCCGCTTGGTTCTCCACTGGAGCCGGAATTTGAAATAAAGATAAGAAATAAACGAGCAGACTACTAAGAACACTTTTGGTAAGCATTAGTCTACCCCCTTTGAGAGATACTTACATTGCTAACTACTCAATTTCTTTTCAAATTTTCTAAAATCACATCCCAAACCCTGACTGATTTCGACTTGCTACCTAGAATAAAAGGGAGTAGAATGTCTTCTTCTTCCATCGAGGCTTTCCACTCTTGCATCTTTGTTTTTTCTTTACAATCCATAGGGATCAACAACTTCTATAACCTTTTACATGGATAACTTAAACGTAAAATATAAACCTATGGTATCATGGAGACCAAAATGCTCTCTTACTTGAAGGGAAGCCCTTATTTATCTTATTATTGTCGACCATTTACTCTTGAAGTTGGAACTATTACCAGTACTGCAAAACTTTTGATTTTGCTTTGATGTATTCATGACAAGCTACTTGTACGATACCAGAATGCACAATTAAAACGTAAATTAACAGTCACAAATGCCCAAATAAGAAATAAAAAATAAAACCTAAAAACATCCCAACTACATAAACAATCAAACCCCAAAAATAAACACTATCATAATCATTGAAACTTAAAATACCCATTTTCATCTATATAACAAGTGAAACCAAATTATAGCAGTAACATAAAGGAATTCAGAATTTTGGTGGAAATTTTTAGAGGAAGAACACCTACTAACAATTAGAGATTAGAAGAAAAATCTAAAAGAACATGACCAAATAAAGATTTCTTTGATACTCGAGGATTTCTTCTAATAATTTACACTTGAATCGGCTAGTATTTGACAATGCTAAAAGGACCTTATAATGTTTGATACAATGCAACATGAAAACCTAGGAACGTCCTATGCTAGGGATGATAACATGGATTAAACAAAATATTCTCAATCTTCCACATTTGATGCCACATGGGGTCATCGGTTGTTCCTCTGTTCACCTAGCAGGATTGGAAAAATATTTACACCTCTCTCAATTTCTTAAACTATGAGAAATATTCTAAACCCCATCTAAAATAGAGCAGAGAGGGTCTTTAATATCTTATACCCCTGCCCCATTCAAACTCATATTAAATGTTCGCCTCTCATCAGGATCACATTATACCTTCGCCCCATTTTACACTTGGTTTTGATTCAAACGTAAGTATAATGTTCGCCCCACCATCATACGGATTTTATACTTACGCCACGCTATAAACGGACATTATATCTGCGCTCGGTATCAGGCACACTTCTAATGTCCGCTCGACTAAATTTGGTTTTGGTCCGGGTTCCAGACCAAATATATAGTCTGATATTTGGTTTTTGTCTAGTTTTTAATCTTTAATCCGTTCGACTGTGTGTGGTTTCTCGGACCAAAATTTTGGTTTTAGTCGTCCATTGTGAATTCTCTAAGTTTCCATAAGCAGGGAGTTTTTAATTCAAAAGAAAAACTCATAATGGAAGATAAAACATTTGGTGAAATTTTATATCTACAATATAAAAAAATATCTTAGAGATGCTTGGGTATTTTAATCAATATTCCTTTTCACTTGTCTTCTAGACTATCTGGAACCTGGAATTCAATTCAAGGGGTTAATTAACCAAAAAGGTGTAATGTTTTACGGGCCGTGAGTTATAATCCTAAATGTGTCACTATCCATCCACAAAAAACCCATCAAAACAAAAGTAACACAAAAACTCCAAGTAACAAAAGTAACACAAAAGCCTCAAAGATGTCAATATCCACAACCAATCACCACCAACCAGTAACACCATTACTAATCAACGATAACATGATAAATAGCATCAGTGCCACCATCCTACCATCACCAACCAGCAACACCATCATCGCCTCCACCACTACTATCACCAACCACCACCACCATATCCACCATCAATATATATACCAACCACCACCATATCCACCAACCAGCACCACCCATCACGATCAGCTTCATAACCATCATTGCCACCACTAACTACTACTACTAGCAACCAACACCTAATCCACCAACAAATACTAGCACTACCATCACCATAAAAAGCACCACCACCAACCAACACGACCACTAACCAGAAACATTACCACCAAAATTTGGTTTCATCATAAACGTATTGTTTTATCATTAAAATCTTTGGTTTCATGATAAAAAATAGGCAAAAATAAGCTGAAACCAAATTTGGTTTCATCATAGAATTTGATGACCCTAATTTTGTTTGGGGTTTTTGTATCAATTTTAAAAATTTGAGGTTTTTGTATCAAATAAGTTGAAACCAAATTTGGTTTCATCATAGAATTTGATGAAACCAATTTGGGTTTCTTCATAAAATTTGATGACCCCAATTTTGTTTGGGGTTTTTGTATTATATTTTTTAAATTTTGGGGTTTTTGTATCAATTTTGTTTAATAAGGAGTTTTAATAGATTTTATCATTTGAACGGAGTTTTTGTACTCCAAATTTGGTTACCTTGGTGTTACTACTAGTTCTGAATGTTTTATGATTTATTTTCAGAAAATTATAACAAAATGCTAGCAAAGGCAGCAAGAGCTAGAGCAAATTCACACGACATTCCCGAGAATGATAAAGTTCTAATACGACATAACTATGGAAAATGGAAAATATACATGGAAAGCGTATTAATAAGCAAATATCTTTGGACGGTCGTTGATGGAAGTGACACAAATATATCACGATCATACAAGACGAAAAATCATAATGCTCTGGTAATCATTAGAATGTCATGTGGGGAAGAAATGTTTAACCATATTGACAACAGAGACGACGCCAAAGGTGCTTGGTGCGATTTAGAGGACGAGCTAGGAGCAAATACTGCTTCTATTGAAAGAAGAAAAGGTTCGTATAGTTGCGATCACATATTGTTTGGTCATTAATTATTATGACAAAGTGATATCACCAACACTTTCTTTTATTTTGAATGTAACTATGGCAGATTACGTAGCCACATCATCACATTCACATTCAAATGAAGTTATGATTGACCGTGATGAAATTCTTAGGGTCATAGTTGATGATAAATCTTGTATATCAAGCAACAATTACAAGACTTGGGTAATTTATATGAAAAATTACTTGGTTGATCAAGGTTTGTGGGGTTTTCTGGGAGAGGCTACAGTATCAAATTATGTAAAAGACGAGAGAGCCCTTGATGCGATAAAATCTTCATGCGCACCAGAGATGCGAGCTTACATTTTGTACACCAAATGCGCCAAGGACGCTTGGGAGAAAATAGCAACAGTAGCTGATTCTAAATTATTAAAAGGTCAGAAGTTACATCAATACTTCTATTCTATACCCTGCATAAAAAGTAAATTACTAACTTTCGCATATGAGTGTTATGTATATATGATATATCACATACCGGTAATTCATACGCATTGACAATGTAGATTTGTGGCAAATTACTTTGCAGGTGATTTACGGGAGGACTTTCCATAGATATATAAAACCTAGTTAGATTGTTTAATTAAGTTGTGTTTATGGGGAAAAAACAAACAAAAACCTTCTCTCGTGTAGAGATTAGTCCCACATATAGTATGGGTAGTGTCGATCATGCAGTTTATAAGCCCTAACTATGCAAGTCAGTTTTCGAGGTTATTTCACTTGAATCTCTCTCAATTGTCATGTCAGGAATTTATTTGTAAGCCTTTTATTTATACCCATCCTAGAGAGATTGATTAAATAAAACGTGATAAACAAAGCATTCAAAAAATCTTACTCACCTTTGTATGTACAAAAAAAAGTAAGTAAATAAATTTTTCAAACAATTTGATTAATATCTGTGAATCAGTCTTTAGTCACTAACCCAAGTAGGTGTGTTGAGATTAGTCCCAACTATTACGGAGCAACTCTAATTCATATACGAGTCATTACCATGATGATTTTTATTTTGTGGAAATCACTTTTATCACCATATATATAACTATATTAACATACATCTCTTATATGTTATGTGTATTCATCTGTCAGTCTATGTTAAACATTGTAAGGATGTACAAGAATCAGCAATTGAAAGAGAAACTTTAAATAAATGTTCAGAAGCTGATAAGGTTCTGACACGAAGCAACTACCAGATGTGGGAAAAATACGTAACAATGTTATTGAGAAGTCGATTTCTTGCCGATTTCGGGGGTCCAGGATTTGATGATTATTCACCAGGCCGTGAAATTGAGCTTCGTAAAGCATTCAGTGATTATGAAATTAAAGAGGCGTGTGCTCTTAGAATCATCAAAGAGGCATGCAGCCGAGAAATGATCCCTTACATTTTTCGCTCAAAATCCCCAAGAGAAGCTTTGAAGAGTTTGAAGAAGGCCTGTTCGACGGACCAAAAAGGTTAGACTGTTTTTGTATGTTTATCCTATTTGACACTACCCATTGTGGATAAAGGGATAAAATTATGAGTGAAATGTTGTGAATTTATTTGCCATTAATCTGTATATTTGTGTAACCGCAGACGATTACATGAAATACTCGCGACTATTCCACGCTATCCAAAAGAATAGATTTCGGGAACCCAAACAAGACTGGAGCGGTGAAATTTGGAGAGGAGCACACAAATTTTTTCGTGATTACCCAGAAGCACTGACTGATGAAATTACGAAAGATGGATCAACGGCTCTTCATGCTGCAGTTCGGTTAGGCCGAGTTGATTACGTGAGAGAATTACTAAATTTGATGACAACGGCACAATCAGAAATAATGACACATGAAGGTAACACTGCCCTTGCAGTTGCAGCTAAAGTAAATAACATGGAGATTGTCAAGGAGCTGGTAGATTGGAATCCCAATCTGATACAGATTGTTAATGAAGTTTCCCAAGGTAAACTTCATGCAGTTACGATAGCTGCAATCAATGGAAACAAGAAGATCATGCGTTATCTTTACACACCCACAGAGAAAAGTACCGACTGCTGGAGTCGAGAAAGTGTTGCTACTCTTCTCACATCTGCATTGAGACTTGATGCATTTGGTAAGATCTGCATTGAATCTTAAATCAGTACTGGGTTTAATTTACAGTTTTAAAGAAATTTATCTATTCTTTTAATCAGCATTATAACCCACTGTAACATACAGATATTGTGGGAGATCTACTAATTAAATTCGGAGCTGGCTATGCTCTTGAGCGAGATCATGATGGAGTGACTCTTTTGAGTGTATTGGCCGAAAAGCCTTCTGCTTTCCCAAGTGGAAATCAGTTAGGACTTTTGGAGGGATGGACTTATTGGATGGGTTAGTGATCCCTTTCTCAGTTAAAATTTTGGTTTCATTTGTGAAAGAATAAAACTGTGATAACTCTTATAATTACATAAAGAAATTGAAGAACGTGGTGTCTTAGGGCAGTCCCGATGGCAATACCATGACCAAGAGACGGAAATTCATCTATTCTGCGGCAATTATACTGTCATGGGGACTTGTCCATCTATTTGTCTGGATGAAGAAGTTGACAAATTTATCAACTTGTCCATTCAAATTTCTCTATTCTGTCATTCCCATAATGGGATCTAGTCGTAGGATTTTCCTATAGACGCTGTCATGCAACCCTGTGAAACAATGGTACATCTCATTACAGAAAAACAAGAATAAGTCTAGTTAGCAACTTGTCTACGGAATCATTACTGTACGTAATAATCTTGTTTTCTTAATTTACAGCTGGATGGAAGATCTGTGCTGGAGTGTTGAAAACTCTTTTATTTTTTCGTATGTCTCTTACCTTGTCATTAACTTTCTCGTGCTTTAATTTGTCTTCATAAGCAATGGATTGGTAATCCATGTGGAATTTAGTGATTTTCTATCTTGTTTGTAAGCAGTTTTGTTAAGTATGCCATGTTACCTTATGTGCGTGTGAAACAGATCCAACAGTGAGAGAATTGCTCAATATTAAGGAACATCATGATCAGACCGCCGCAATAGTTCAGCATATTTGTTCCATGCTTCTCAGCTTGAATCCTCATTCTCATTCTGTTGAAGAGCGGTTAATATATGATGCAGTTTAACCATCCAAGGAATTATTGAGGTATTTGAAATTCTTATCGATACAAATCCATATTTGTTGGAGAGTTTTAAAGATGAACATGGAAGAGGTTTGTTTCAAATTGCTATTATGTATCGCCAAGATAGCATCTTTCGATACATATCTCAGATGGGTCAAAGAAACCAGAATTTGGATCTTTTCGACAACTATCGTAACAACGCCTTACATTGCGCTGCATTTTGGGATCCATCATCCAAGCTAGTCCATGGACCGGCACTTCAAATGCAAAGAGAGCTACAATGGTTCCAGGTAATTAAACCAATGTATAATATAATGGTTCAATTAATTTATATAATTATAAGTCATATAATTTAAGTATAAAGCTTTGTTGGTGTTCTATGTTGCACGGACACTCCGGGAAAGATGTCGTACCGAATCGGATACACGATCGGACGCGATGGACGGGCCCCATCACGTGTCCCATAAAAATGGACATAAGACACCTTACGGACGCTAATTATTCAGACACGCCAGAAATGATTAATTTTGATTTAGAAAATTAAAATAAAATAAACATGATGCTAATTTATCCTCATTTTAGTCAAATCGAAGCATTATTCCTAAAAATATTGATTATTATAACTATATTTATTTAATTAGTAGTAATTGTTTTATGGGTAAAATAAACTTAGGCTAACCAATCCTAGCCACGGCATGTGCCACACCTTTCCTAGAAACACTAACAAGAGAAGACCATTTCTATAGTACTACTTATTACTTATATAAGCTATCCGAAGACCCCTTTCCATGTGTCAACAATGAACAACACATGGACTTTTAAGACTCACCTATTTACCACTATTGCCCCCTCGTTTAATGAACATTATTTATTTATTTTCCTTTAATTCCTACTATACCCCTTCTAACTAAGAGAACTAGGGCTCAAGGCGAGTTTGGTATTGCTGGGCTTTTCTGTTGTGATGTCTTGTGTGTTGTTGTGTGCTGTGAAAATAGAGTGGTTAGAAGTTTAGTAAACTATAATACATCAAGTGCTTTAGAACCAATAAACCGTAAATTTTGTTTGGTAAATTGTTAGAGTCGTGCAGTCACGCTCACGCGATGCGTGACAGTAACTATGAACTCGCGCCTCTTAGTTGTTGGATATGCTATCATAGTGATCCATATCATCAGATCCAAAATTGATGGAATTTTATTCGATTTCTAAAATTCTCTTTATTTTAAGGAAAAACATACCTCTCCATTATCTCGCTACATAAATTTCTGAATCTCCTCGGTCTCAACTTCTTCTCTTTTCTTCTCTCCCAAAGTATATATTATTTCTAACCATTTGTACAAAGTACAAATCTACTGGTAACACATTCTATAAGCTCCATTCATCTCCATTTTACATTTAAGTTTACGATTTTTATTGATGGAAATATGCTGATTATAAACAAAATTTGGAAAACACAAAATTAAAGCTTTAAAAGAAGAAAACCATTATAAATGATTTAGTTTGATCTAATATTCTAAACCGTCGGAACATTCAAAGAGAAATAGAAACTGGCGGAGCTTTGAAGTTGGAACCTTAACAACATCACCAATACTTCATTTTATTTTATTTTGATCAGAAGAGAAGATATATATTGAAGAATGGGGAAAATTATCTCTAGCCCATTTTGGTTTTTCTGTATATAAAAAAACCACAAATAAGATACTCGATATGTAAAGCCCATAATTAGTTAAAGTATTACTTGGTTTACATAAATAACCTTCATTAGTAGAAATTTCGGATCCGTTAGTAAAAAGTTAAAACTTCGGAAAGTCAAAATATCTTAAAATCAAAGAGAGTCCCTATATTAACGTTTCTACCTGAAACTAATCAACCAAAACAAACTGGATTTTGTTTCCGAAAACACCTGCTCCCTAAATTAACGTTTCCTTCTCCTTCCTTCAGTTAATGTGATATATTACAATCCCCAAATTAACGTTTTCTTCCTAATTTTAATTTTCTCACTTATCTGGTTTAACGTTTTTCTCTAACTCCCTTCTTCTCTCCCATTCAACGTGTTTCTTTTTTTCTTCTCTCCCATTTAGAAAGAGTGAAAGCATAAATTTTCACTCAAAAAGCAAAGTGAAAACAAAAATTTTCATTGCAAAAATTATATGAAAAATAGATTTTTCATAACTAATTTAAGTTAATTACATTTTTCATTTAAAATAGCAAATATCACGAGCCATGGATAATTGCAATTATCAAAACTACTTAAATTCACAATCTTAAGATGGGAAAAAATATTTTTCTCTTAAAAAAATAAACATCAGAAATAAAAGTGAAACTTCTCATTTTTACTAAGTTTACAGTGATAATGGCAATTTCACCATCATAGAAAGACGTGAAAATTTCAGCTTTCAACTTTACAGAGTGAAAATCATAATTATCAATGGCTGGGATAATTACTATTATCACCTATATGCTACCGACATAATAATACTAGGGTAAAAAAAGAAAGAATCAGGAATCAGTTATGGTTTCCCTTGGTTACCATCCTTTTCTTTTACTAATCACAATCAAGGTTTTTCTATGGTAACAGCATTGTGCAGTTCATAAAGAATGAAAATTAAAGATGAACTATTTGTATCCAAGCTGGGTAAGAGACATAGATCGTTGAAATCCCATTATTTTAACGAAAAATAAGAACATTGATTAGCAATGGTGCTTACACGATTTAGATGTAGAGAATATAACGAAGATATTGTCCCTAACTGCCGGAATTAAAGAAAACTAAATTAACTCGTGGCATGTATATTTGACCATAAATAATGCCTACAAAAACGGTGATGACTGATTAACCGGTTATTAAATTGATTTTTTAAGGATATAGTATAAGTTAGTAATATTCAACTAATTAAGGTTAGTTTAGTCTTACTAAAAATATGAAAATACAAATACAAATTATAATTATTAATCTCAACCGTACATCTTATGTGTTGGGCTATAGATATACACAATCTTAATGATGGGTTTTTAAAAGAAAGAGAGACCAAACATGGGCTACACAGAAATTTCCACATTGAAGAATATAGGAATTTACAAAGCATTCTACCAGAGGTAGATTAAAGGATAAACAGGAAAAAATCAAAGTTACATCACCAATACTTCATCGATCAAAACTAATAAAACAAAACAAAGAAACAAAATGAATGATCGGAATCTTCATCGGAGTTTATGTACCTGATCACTATGATTGTTTGTACCATCCTGAGTATTATTAAAAACAAAGTATGATACCAAGGAGTGGATACAAATTAAGCAAACTAAGGATACAAAAATGTCGAAAAATGAACAAAATAATGGGATATCTTAAAAATTACGTCGATTTCGGATTTGAAGATGTGGATTACTATGATAGCGTATCCAACCGCCACGCGGCAGCACGACTCATATTATTATGTACTTATGTTGAAGTGCTTATGATGTGACTAATGACGAAAACAAACTTAATTTTAAAGCTATTTTTAAATGCCATCTATTAATAATAAAAAATATTAATATTCTTTAAATAAATATAAAAATTAATAAAAAATATATTCGTATTTTAATCATTTAAGTATAAAAATTTAATTGATTCAATTTTGTTTTTAATTTTAACTTTTTAAAATTAAAATATTATTATTGTTATTTATTATTATTATTATTTTATACAAAAAGTAAATAATACTTTATTAGTGAAATAATTACACGTAAACAAATATTTAAGAACAAATTTCGTCATTCAAGATAATAACGAGGTTAAAATAGAGAATAAGTTAGTTAAAACTAAGTGGGTCAACAACTACTGTTTTTAGTGCTTTTAAAAGCTACTCCTAGGTAGCTTTTGAAAGTTCGTTAAAAACAGAAGTGCTTTTGGAGAATTATTCTTCTCTCATAGGCTCGGACCCTCTCCAAAAGTGTCGTATCCTTAACACTTAGGTAATTATTTTTCGGGCATCAACAGTAATTAATTATTTTAAAAAATTAAAATAATTATTTTGTGATGTAAAATCTCATTTTAATGGTGTGTATAGTAAATATAACGTGTCCATGTTACCGCTTTTCCCTAAATTGGATCTGTCCTCGTAACCATGTCGTTTCGTAATGGTGTCCTGTATCCCTGTCCATGCAACATAGTCTGTGTTGTCTACATAAATAATTTTGATCCAACTCTTACACCCACGTATTTCCTAACTTAAAAACTATATTTTTATTTTTTGACAATTATAAATCACAGGAGGTGGAGAAAGTGGTTCCACCAAGATATAAAGAGACGAAGAACAATGATCAGTTGACACCCAAAGCATTATTCTCGCTCCAACACGAGAGATTTAGCCAAAGAAGCGAGAAAAGTGGATGAAAGATATGGCAAATGCGTGTATTATTGTCACGGCTCTTATTGCCACCGTGATGTTCGCGGCACCTTTTACACTACCCGGTGGCACCGATCGGGATACGGGCGTTTCATTGGCTTTAGAGTCTACGATTTTCAAGATCTTCATAGTTTCGGATGTGAGTTCGCTATGCATGGCGTGTGCATCTCTCTTTTTTTTCTCTCGATATTAACAAAGACGTTATGAGGAACGCGATTTTCTGGAATCTTTACCTTGGAGGTTGATACTTGGTCTTTTAACCCTTTTTATCTCAATAGCAACCATGATGCTAACCTTCACAAACTACCATACTTATTGTTCTTCGTGGAGATTTTCGAGCTAAATCTTTCTCTTGGTTGCCTTTCTTAGCTTTCATCCCGGTTCTCATATTTGTCAAGTTACAATTTCCGCTATTTGTTAACCTCATCATATCTACTAATGGTCTCGGTATTTTTCGTAGCAAAAGGGTTGTTCTAGCTCCTCTTGATAGTATTGGTTATGGTGATGCAGAAAATCATCATCCTTTGCCGAATAGAAGCTCGGCTTCATACAGCCTTAATTCATTATTTCAAGATCTTTTTATATTGTTTCAGAGTTGTTTCCTTGCTATATCTGCTTGCTTGTGCAGTTGTAGAAAATCATCAATAAGGTCGGTTCCTATCTTGAGCAATCATACATTTTTACTCATTTTGATGTTCAAATTTAGTTGAAAAACTTTCCACCAGCTGAGACAGAGTTTGTGTTTCAATTGTGACGGATCAAATTGATAATTTTATCAAACATGTGTTTGCTTACATATATACTCCCCCTGTTTCTATTTATCACTCTTTTTTTATATGTCCGCTCTGTTTATAGACATAATTGTTTCCTTAAACTATCAAATATATATATATCTCTTAAACTGAATCCAAAATCTTAAATATTATCACCATATATAAGGAAGAAAATATATTCAGTATCTTACATATTAATAGTCATTCCCTTTTGTTGATGGTGGTTTTTAAACAAGGGGTAAAATCGTAAAACCCCATGACCTAGTGTTACCCGCAACACATTAACTAAGAGCATTTAACTCAGGTGTAAATAATTAATAGGGGTATTTTTTCAAAATACCTGATTCGGGTTTTCGACACGTAACCCTAATTCCAAAACCAAGCCGCACCCTCGCGCACCATGGCAACAATGCTAAACCAAGACGCATATCATCGCACCATGGCAACAATGCTAAACCAAGCCGCATATCACAGCGCACCATGGCAACAATGCCAAACCAAGCCGCACCCATGCGCACCATGGCAACAATGCTAAACTAAGCCGCATATTGCGCACCATGGCAACAATGCCAAACCAAGCCGCACCATGGAAACAATGCCAAACCAAGCCGCATATTGCGCACCATGGCAACAATGCCAAACCAAGCCGCACTCAAGCGCACCATGGCAACAATGCCAAACCAAGACGCATATTGCGCGCCATGGCAACAATGCCAAACCAAGCCGCACCCTGCGCACCATGGCAGCAATTCCAAGCCGCCATGCCTTTGGCCCACGCCAAATATAGCGCCCTAGGCTTGCAAGACTTGCAACTAGGTCAACATGGCCGCACGTGCCATTGGCACATGCCAACACGTGTCGCAAGCCATATTTCCAAGCCGCTATGCCTTTGGCCCACGCCAAATATAGCGCCCTAGGCTTGCAAGACTTGCAACCAGTCAACATGGCCGCACGTGCCATTGGCACATGCCAACACGTGTCGCAAGCCATATTTCCAAGCCGCTATCCCTTTGGCCCACGCCAAATATAGCGCCCTAGGCTTGCAAGACTTGCAACTAGGTCAACATGGCCGCACGTGCCATTGGCACATGCCAACGCGTGTCGCAAGCCATATTTCCAAGCCGCTATGCCTTTGGCCCACACCAAATATAGCGCCCTAGGCTTGCAAGACTTGCAACTAGGTCAACATGGACGCACGTGCCATTGGCACATGCCAACGCGTGTCGCAAGCCATATTTCCAAGCCGCTATGCCTTTGGCCCACGCCAAATATAACGCCCTAGGCTTGCAAGACTTGAAACTAGGTCAACATGGCCGCACGTGCCATTGGCACATGCCAACACTTTTCGCAAGCCATATTTCCAAGCCGCTATGCCTTTGGCCCACGCCAAATATAGCGCCCTAGGCTTGCAAGACTTGCAACTAGGTCAACATGGCCGCACGTGCCATTGGCACATGCCAACACGTGTCGCAAGCCATATTTCCAAGCCGCTATGCCTTTGGCCCACGCCAAATATAGCGCCCTAGGCTTGCAAGACTTGCAACTAGGTCAACATGGCCGCACGTGCCATTGGCACATGCCAACGCGTGTCGCAAGCCATATTTCCAAGCCGCTATGCCTTTGGCCCACGCCAAATATAGCGCCCTAGGCTTTCAAGACTTGCAACTAGGTCAACATGGCCGCACGTGCCATTGGCACATGCCAACGCGTGTCGCAAGCCATATTTCCAAGCCGCTATGCCTTTGGCCCACGCCAAATATAGCGCCCTAGGCTTGCAAGACTTGCAACTAGGTCAACAAGGCCGCACGTGCCATTGGCACATGCCAACACGTGTCGCAAGCCATATTTCCAAGCCGCTATGCCTTTGGCCCACGCCAAATATAGCGCCCTAATCTTGCAAGACTTGCAACTAGGTCAACATGGCCGCATGTGCCATTGGCACATGCCAACAAGTGTCGCAAGCCATATTTCCAAGCCGCTATGCCTTTGGCCCACGCCAAATATAGCGCCCTAGGCTTGCAAGACTTGCAACTAGGTCAACATGGCCGCACGTGCCATTGGCACATGCCAACGCGTGTCGCAAGCCATATTTCCAAGCCGCTATGCCTTTGGCCCACGCCAAATATAGCGCCCTAGGCTTGCAAGACTTGCAACTAGGTCAACATGGCCGCACGTGCCATTGGCACATGCCAACGCGTGTCGCAATCCATATTTCCAAGCCGCTATGCCTTTGGCCCACGCCAAATATAGCGCCCCTAGGCTTGCAAGACTTGCAACTAGGTCAACATGGCCGCATGTGCCATTGGCACATGCCAACACGTGTCGCAAGCCATATTTCCAAGCCGCTATGCCTTTGGCCCACGCCAAATTTAGCGCCCTAGGCTTGCAAGACTTGCAACTAGGTCAACATGGCCGCACGTGCCATTGGCACATGCCAACGCGTGTCGCAAGCCATATTTCCAAGCCGCTATTCCTTTGGCCCACACCAAATATAGCGCCCTAGGCTTGCAAGACTTGCAACTAGGTCAACATGGCCGCACGTGCCATTGGCACATGCCAACGCGTGTCGCAAGCCATATTTCCAAGCCGCTATGCCTTTGGCCCACGCCAAATATAGCGCCATAGGCTTGCAAGACTTGCAACTAGGTCAACATGGCCGCACGTGCCATTGGCACATGCCAAACACACACGCTGGTAACCTAACTTGCAAACCGTGCAACCTACCACCAAGGCATTCCGCACATGCCATTGGAACATGCCAAACACACACGCTGGTAGCCTAACTTGCAAACCGTGCAACCTACCACCAAGGCATTCCGCACATGCCATTGCAAATGCCACACGCGCCACTAGCAGTGCCACTTGCACTCAAGATGCAACCAACACTCGAGACATCAACACAACTGGGATGCTTTTTAGGGTTTTGGTTTGGCGGTCACAAAGATGCGCGTACACTACGCTCACATTAAGAAAGCGTGAAAAGGAATAAAGCGGTCAAATAAAAGAGGAAATAATGGTGAAAAACGTTTTCACCCATTAAACCATGCGGTTACCACCTCCTCCCATTATTTCACCCTTTACTCTCTTCCTTCATGAGGCCAGGGTACGTTTCAATCTCGACTTGTATAAATAGGTCTTACCTATTTCCACCGCACAACAAGTCTCGGTCCAGAGAAAAATACTACACTCTCGTAAAGGCAACTTTGCAAGCTCTCCCAAAAAGCTTTCATCTCTTGCAAGCTTCCTAAGCTTTCACTTTCTGATACAAGTCGAGATACTACTCTTCTCAATACCTTTCTTTGCTTCCCTCCACAAATCAAACCTTCTCCTCCACTTTGTGACCGAAGCAAGTCTGGAACGGCCATTTCTTGGTTTAGGCCGGACTTGTACAAATTGATCTATCGAACCTATAAAGTGCTCACGTGCAGCACATTTGTTTAGGGTTTGAACCAGTTTCTCACTCACCTACCGAATTTACCGAAATCGGCAAAAACGATTTTTACCCATAAACACCTTTTTAAAGCAAAATATTTATGAACAACTATAAAATTCCTAATAAAGCTACTAACAATTCTAATAGGGTAAGTCATGACATTTATTACGGTCCCCTTAATATCTTGATTTAATCGATTTGGACAGTTAATAAAAGACAGAGGGAGTATATACATATACAAGTAGGGATGCACATAGGTCGATCGATCCGGTTTTTTGGCAAAACCGTTGACCGAGCCGACCTAATACTGGTTCTTAGTTTTGCAACCTTCACCGAACCGATCAATAGCCGGTTCGGTTTTAAACAGATTATGAAGGCAAAATAGTCGGTCGCCACGTGTCGACATCACAAGACATGATCTCATGATAAAATAGTAAGAAAGACGTACCAAATCGTACTCCAAAAAGGTGATTGCATCTGAATCGAGACATCTGCTAAATGGCTACATATACGACGGGTGTGAGGAGTGGTCTAATCACACAGAAGGTCAAGTCTAAAGAGAAGGCAATGCATTTAATGAACGAACGGACGGGGTGCGATACAGCTGTGGACTGTTCTATAGCTCAAATTCTTGCTATTTCAGAAATTCAAGATTTGGTCAGACACATACCTTCATACTTCCTAGCTACATTTTTGCAGGAACAATGTCTAGCTAAAATTGGAGATGGCCGAAACACATCTATCCTTGGTAACCGGATCCCACACCAAATAACCCCAATAATCCACCCACCTCTACCAGATATTCTGGTATGTCCATTCATTGATCATACCACGAATACTTGGAACCACAAAATACTCAACACCATATTCACAACTTCAACCGCTCAGCACATATACAACATCCACCTACCAAAGGAACCAACCAAAGATATGATCATTTGGCCGCACACCAACAACGGTGAATACAATTCAAAAAGTGGCTACCACAGACTCCTCTCACACAACACCCCCAACAACCAAGTATAAAATGTAGCTCACATCCTGCAAATAATCCAACCCCACAACGTTGGTACAAACACATCCACCCAACCAAATACCAATATCACCCAACCATTACACATCACAGCACCACCCACACTAAAATACAAAAATATTTGGAACCTTAAATGTCCACCAAAAATCAGGATTTTCCTATGGAAAGCTACCCTTGTAGGCCTACCGACTTTCAACACCCTATCAGCAAGACACATCACAAATACCAATCTTTTTCCGATATTTAATGCTGAGCCAGAAACAACATCACATCTCCTTTTCTGATGCTCCAGAGCAATTCAGATCTGGCGGCAAATTATGGCCCATACAAACCAAAACAACCCAACAACCAAAATCAGAACCCAAACAACCAAATTCCAACAACGATATAGGAAACGCTAGATCACAAAATAACACAGGAAATTAAGACACTACGTGCCTTTACAATGTGACATATTTGGCTAGCAAGGAATGCTTCAGTTTATCGACAATAACATCAATCACCGATCCAAATAACTCAGATAATAAAAGTAATGTGTGAAGAATACATTTGGGTACAACAACACCTGATAGCAATACTACCACATATGGCAGCAGAAATCCAACAACAAAAACCAAAAGCAACAACGACCATAATGGTAGGATGGGAAACACCACAGGATAACTGTATTAAGATCAACACCGACGGAGCAGCAAAAGGATATCCAGGATCGGCAGGAGCAGGAATAATTTACATGAACAATGAAGGAAAAATATTGCTTGCTATGGCGACACCTCTAGGGATAACAACATCAACAGCGGCCGAAACATGGGGCCTACTACTGGGTGCGAGAATAGCAAATCAACAAAACTGGCCAAAGGTATGGTTCGAGATGGATTCCATAACGGTTATACAACTAAGGAAACAAGAGGCAAATGAATAACCATGGTACCTAAGAAGTATGCTGAAAGAAATTAACGCACATATGGAAAAGATACCGCAAACAAAAATCAAACATGTATACAGGGAGGCGAACCAGGTGGCAGACGAACTGGCAAATGAAGCAGTAAAGAACCAAGCTCAAGAACCGGCAGAACAGGTGACAAAAATTTGGTTTAATATGTGTCCAAACTTGCTTTGCAACATGCAGACTCTATGGGAACAAAATTCCAAAGAAATGTAACACTGAAAGTTAATAAACCTAGGTAAACTTGTTAAAAAAAAAAAAAAAAAAAAAAAAATCATACTTGTTGATGTCAATGGTCTTGGTCATATTTGATCCAAGTATGTATATAAGCTAAGTTATGATTCAAAGATAATCGAACTTCGGTGAACATTTACATTGTATTCCCTCTGTTTGTGGAAAAGAGATACTTTCATTTTAGCCTAAAAATAGGCCAAATTGACACTACACCATTTTTAGGGATTCGCAACGGAGTCTGGCCATTGCTGACCGGGCTCGCAATGACAAAGTAACGTTTCAAAATACGGTGTTGCATTTTCTCGCAACGGCATAAGCTATGTTGCGACTCTTGGTCAGCAACGGAGATTCGCAATGTACTGTGCCGTTGCAACTCTGTTTATTCGCAACCAAGGTCTGTCGTTGCTAACCTGTTTCTAATTATAGGAATACCCCTACCCGGAACTAAAATATTATTGGTTTTGGTTCTAATTTACTGGTTCTGGTTCTAACTTAGCAACAAAATACAGACGTTGCTAATTTTTTGCAACAGCAAAAAAAAAGGTCAAGTCTTCATTGACCTGGTCAAAATCCATTCCCCCCACATTTACCCCCTGCAGTTACCCAGTTCCCCATATTCAACATTCCACAGATATACAAACCATGACACATTCATTCACTTTCATTTCCACATTCACCATTATGAAAAAAGAATTCTTCAATTGAAGTTAACAACAAGTATGAGTTTTTGATACGAACTATGTCATTCATTTAATGGACATAATACACGTAAAAACATACTTAATTCCTAAGTTCAGTTTGTAGAAAGTTCAAATTCCTAAGTTCTCAAACTCCTAAGTTCTTCTAACTTAAATCTCTATAAGGAGATACTACATTATAACTTACAAATCTTGTAGTCACTAAGGGACCTAATGGTTGTTGCTTTGCTGCTTTGTTCTCCAACCTTTCTGATCTCATGAGCATCATTCAATTAACCTGCGAACAAAGAATCACAAATTCTTCTAATCAAGCTAATATAAGGATGCAAGATATATAAACAAATGGATTAACTATAATACAACAACAAAGTTATAGATGCAAGTGAACTACAAACTGAGTATGCTACTAAGCTAAAGCATGAGATGGAGATAAACAACTAAGTTATAACAACACCAATAAAATAAAAGACTAAACGCATATGTACAATACTTGAGCTGAAATCAGGAAGATGTGACCAAAGAAATAATTACACAACTAAGGAATTAATCCCTAGAATTAGTTGTCTTGCTACGGTAGAACTAATCACATGATTAAATTATTCAGCCATAAGAGTTAATGCAACAATCACAATTCTTCTAACAACCTAGGATGCAAGACATACAAGGTGAAAGTTGTGTTTTGCGAAAGGCACAAATCGAACCATCTCTATTCAATTAAGCATAAGAAGAACAACTGTGATATAAAATCTACTAACCCACAAACATCCCTATCACTACTTATATGGTTATGTTACTCTTGCTACCAACGAGTGAGGGTATGAGTAAATACCAGATCCATACAATTCAAGGTCAAAATTGTTTTCACTAGTACTACAAGAAATGTTAAAGAACGGAAGGACAATCTTGCAGTGAGTGAGATCACTTAAATATGATATATCCTGGCTAGGCTTATACACAAAGTAGATGCCAAAAACACAAGTTGAGAAATAAACATGTCCACCGCAATCGACCACTTGCCGTCTATAAGATCAAAAGAGCGGCAAGTAATGTAGCTGGCAAGCTAATCCTTCCAAAAGCGTGCTTAACACAACATCGTAGCACCTTGTTTCATCACTCGAACGCAATTCCTACAACATAAAAAAAGCAATGTAAATGTCGGTTGCACCTTCACAGCAGAAATGCATTTTACCTTAAAGCATCCAAAGAAAAAAGAAAAGCCTAAGTGTTTTAACTTAATTGGAAATGGTTTGTGACAGAAGTATTCAGATTAATATGGTTTGAAAATAGACAAGTATATATGACTTACCCAAGTCACCAGTAAATAGACATCTACAAGATCTCCCCATTTGATCTTTATCTTGGATTGAAACAAGAGGACTGCTCGAAGTACTTCACCTAAAAAGTAATAAAACCAAGAAAATGATCAAACCATGCATCAAGATGGTACCCAATCAGCGAAACTAAACACCTAATATTAATCTTAACCAAAAAAAAACAATCCTTAGTTGTTTCCATTTGAACAAGTAAATTACCAGGCTGACAATGTCTGTATCATGCTCCCGAGTTGCCCAGGCTTGAAGTCCCTACCCGCAGAAAATTGCACCTGTATTTCATACGTGCAGGTGTTTATGGGTGAAAATCGTTTCTGTCGATTTCAGTAAATTCGGTAGGTGAGTGTGAAACTGATTCAAACCCTAAACAAATGTGCTGCACGTGAGCACTTTATAGATTCGAGAGATCAATCTGTACAAGTCCGGCCTAAACCAAGAAATGGCCGTTCCAGACTTGCTTCGGTCACAAAGTGGAGGAGAAGGGTTGATTTGGGGAGGGAAGCAAAGAAAGGTGTTGATACTGATAATACTCGGGAGAGTAGCGTCTCGACTTGTATCGAAAGTGAAAGCTTAGGAAGCTTGCAAGAGATGAAAGCTTTTTGGGAGAGCTTGCAAAGTTGCCTTTCTGAGAGTGTAGTATTTTTCTCCGACCGAGACTTGTTGTCCGGTGGAAATAGGTAAGACCTATTTATACAAGTCGAGATTGAAACGTACCAGCCTCATGAAGGAAGAGAGTAAAGGGTGAAATAATGGGAGGAGGTGGTAACCGCATGGTTTAATGGGTGAAAACGTTTTTCACCATTATTTCCTCTTTTATTTGACCGCTTTATTCCTTTTCACGCTTTCTTAATGTGAGCGTAGTGTACGCTAAATGTCAGACCGCCAAACCAAAACCCTAAAGAAGCATCCCCGCTTGTGTTGATGTCCCGAGTGTTGGTTGCATCTTGAGTGCAAGTGGCGCTGCTAGTGGCGCGTGTGGCATGTGCCAATGGCATGTGCGAATGCCTTGGTGGTAGGTTGCATGGTTTGCAAGTTAGGCTACCAGCGTGTGTGTTTGGCATGTGCGAATGCCTTGGTGGTAGGCTGCATGGTTTGCAAGTTAGGTTACCAGCGTGTGTGTTTGGCATGTGCCAATGGCACGTATGGCCATGTTGACCTAGTTGCAAGTCTTGTGAGCCTAGGGCGCTATATTTGGCTTGGGCCAATGGCATAGCGGCTTGGAAATATGGCTTGCGATACGTGTTGGCATGTGCCAATGGCACGTGGTGACCTAGTTGCGAGTCTTGCAAGCCTAGGGCGCTATATTTGGCGTGGGCCAAAGGCATAGCGGCTTGAAATATGGCTTGCGACACGTGTTGGCATGTGCCAATTGCACGTGCGGCCATGTTGACCTAGTTGCAAGTCTTGCAAGCCTAGGGCGCTATATTTGTCGTGGGCCAAAGGCATAGCTGCTTGGAAATATAGCTTGCGACACGTGTTGGCATGTGCCAATGGCACGTGCGGCCATGTTGACCTAGTTGCAAGTCTTGCAAGCCTAGGGCGCTATATTTGGCATGGGCCAAAGGCATAGCGGCTTGGAAATATGGCTTGCGACATGTGTTGGCATGTGCCAATGGCACGTGCGGCCATGTTGACCTAGTTGCAAGTCTTGCAGCCTAGGGCGCTATATTTGGCGGGGCCAAAGGCATAGCGGCTTGGAAATATGGCTTGCGACACGTATTGGCATGTGCCAATGGCACGTGCGGGCATGTTGACCTAGTTGCAAGTCTTGTAAGCCTAGGGCGCTATATTTGGCGCGGGCCAAAGGCATAGCGGCTTGGAAAATATGGCTTGCGACACGTGTTGGCATGTGCCAATGGCACGTGCGGCCATGTTGACCTAGTTGCAAGTCTTGCAGCCTAGGGCGCTTTATTTGGCGTGGGCCAAAGGCATAGCGGTTTGGAAATATGGCTTGCGACACGTATTGGCATGTGCCAATGGCACGTGCGGCCATGTTGACCTAGTTGCAAGTCTTGCAAGCCTTGGGCGATATATTTGGCATGGGCCAAAGGCATAGCGGCTTGGAAATATGGCTTGCGACACGTGTTGGCATGTGCCAATGGCACGTGCGGCCATGTTGACCTAGTTGCAAGTCTTGCAAGCCTAGGGCGCTATATTTAGCGTGGGCCAAAGGCATAGCGGCTTGGTATTTCTGCCATGGTGCGCAGGGTGCGACTTGGTTTGGCATTGTTGCCATGGCGCGCAGTATGCGGCTTGGTTTGGCATTGTTGCCATGGTGCGCAGGGTGCGGCTTGGTTTGGCATTGTTGCCATGGTGCGCAGTATGCGGCTTGGTTTGGCATTGTTGCCATGGTGCGCAGGGTGCGGCTTGGTTTGGCATTGTTGCCATGGTGCGCAGGGTGCGGCTTGGTTTGGCATTGTTGCCGTGGTGCGCAGTATGCGGCTTGGTTTCGCATTGCTGCCATGATGCGCGGTATGCGGCTTGGTTTTGCATTGTTGCCATGGTGCGCAGGGTGCGGCTTGGTTTGGCATTGTTGCCATGGTGCGCAGGGTGCGGCTTGGTTTGGCATTGTTGCCATGGTGCGCAGTATGCGGCTTGGTTTGGCATTGCTGCCATGATGCGCGGTATGCGGCTTGGTTTGGCATTGTTACCATGGTGCGCAGGGTGCGGCTTGGTTTGGCATTGTTGCCATGGTGCGCTGGGTGCGGCTTGGTTTGGCATTGTTGCCATGGTGCGCAGGGTGCGGCTTGGTTTGGCATTGTTGCCATGGTGCGCAGGTGCGCTTGGTTTGGCATTGTTGCCATGGTGCGCAGTATGCGGCTTGGTTTGGCATTGCTGCCATGATGCGCAGGGTGCGGATTGGTTTTGGCATTTCTGCCATGATGCGCAGGGTGCGGCTTGGTTTTGGAATTAGGGTTCTGTGTTGAAAACCCTAATTTGGTATTTTGAAAAATACCCCTATTAATTATTTACACCGAGTTAAATGCTCTTTAGTTAATGTGTTGCGGTAACACTAGGTCATGGGGTTTTACGATTTTACCCCTTGTCTAAAAACCACCATCAACATTAAGTCCCCGCTTAGCTCGGAACAGGGGCTTTGTCATGGTAAGCATAAGATGGTGACAAACTATTAACAAAGAAAACGTAAAGGAAAATTGAAGGAGGCTTGTCTCGACCTTTTATGAATAGGATTTGGAATCCTTGCCTCCGTAGTTTTGCACAAATCGGGAGGCTGGGCACAATTGGTGGGCCGGTGCAGCTTGGTCGACGTTGGGAAGTTGGCGTGAGTTGGGAAACCGGAGTGTGCTAGCTGGTGGGACCTGGGCGCAAAGTGTAGAAACCGTGCGTGCCAGTGGCGTGACTTGGGCGGCCATTGGGAGGTCGGCGTAATTGGTGGGGCCGGTGCAACTTGGAAGCCGTGTGCTTGCAGGCGTGACTTATGTAAATAAAGAGGAAGTAGGCATTTCTTCGACATAAAGAAAGTTTCCTTATTTTGCTTTCCTTCACGCGGCTCAATTAGGGGCATCATCCATGCCAAAAATCTAGAAGCATTATGTCCTTCATTGCTCCATTTCTTTTTTAAGGTTCCATATTCATACCCAACGCGAATGTATCGTCTCCCTTGTTTGAGAAAAGGTTCTTCTTGTTGAATTTCTCTTTGTCATGTCACGCAGATTCGAATCATCTTCTAACCACGAAGTTCTCCAGATGAAGGCGCGAGGTCCACTCTTGCATGAGCATCCCAACAAAGGTTATTCGGGTTAAGAAAATCATACCGGTATGTTTTCTTATTCTTTGCTGGGACTGTCGTACATTTTACCGCCGCTTGTTGTATAAATGGAAAATTTCGTTGGAGCATGCGTCATCGTTATCGACGAGGATGACCTAGTCGTTCCCCTCCTTCAATCCGTCCTGTTGACCGGGCCGCAGCTTGGATGACACCGATTTAGGGCTCTATCTTACAAAATGGGATGCAGCGAGAAGTCCCCGGTCATACTTCGGTTTGATATGATGGAATGGATGAATACGTGAATGTAACCTTCTGGCGTGCTTTTGGAGTTTTCGGTGTACATGTACGAATTCCTGTTGAGAAATTCCCGCGGCTCGTAAAACCTCGATAGTGATGATGTTCTTGCGCTGCACCCTTGAAGAGCAGAGGACCTTGTTGTGGGTACGGATTTTTGGTGGACTGTTCTTCGTAGCTTTGACAGTGAAGGGATCCCGTGTATATCTTCCGTTCTCAAGTATGGTTTACGTTTTCCATCTTTGTAGTAATTGCCGCCGCGGTGAAGCTCGGGTCGGTATCAACGAATGAGGGGCAACAGTTCTTGGTAGGAGATGTAATCGTGAGAAACTACATTGTCGTGGTAACAAAGTAGGTTGGCTGATTTTCTATGGGCTTCCGTGGACGTAAAAGGATTGGCTGGATGCGTAAGCGAGCAACCGTCCATGATCACGAAGTTTTGGGCGAGATGGATTAAAAGGTGTCCATGACTACGAAGATTGGTTGGCTGTGACTATGTTCCTTGATATGGGGAGTGTGGCGACACGACCCTTGCGAAGGAGTGGCATTGAAGCGAACGTTGAAGCGAAGCCGCTGCTGGAGAACGTTGATGCGTAGATACTTCTGGAGAGAACGTTGATGCGGAGCTACTTCTGGAGAGAACGTTGAAATGACATCTTGCAACTCTCAAAGTCTTGACGGCTACCATTTTGAAATCGGAGGCCGCGTCACGTTCTGTCAAACTCGACATCCTCAAGAGAAAAGAGGTTAGAGTCCCCGCCATATCCGTCGATCGTGGTTTCTAGGAGAGGTCAGGGGTTTGGGAACGGCTTCCCGGCCGGAAACGCCCGTTTCCCGATGCAAAGGCACTGAGAGATGCAAATATGTCTTGATGCTATGCCTTGGAGAAATATAGAATCTCACATAATTGTTTCATCATAGACTGTACGAATTTGTGGGCGAAGTTCCAATTATGAGGGTCCCGACAGAATAAGGTTCTCCGTGAACTCGTGGAGAGTTGTTGATTTCCATTGCTTTCGATTTTGGAGAAGTCCTTCCGATCTTCACGTGTGACGAAATTGGATTGCTTATCCCCTTCTACTGGGCGTTCAAGAGCAACGCGAGCCTCTTCATCTATAACGCGCGCCCCGCTCAAGTATCTTTCGCTCTTTTCATCGAATCAACAAGGCTAAAAGGAGGTCGGCTTCTTCCGATCTTCCAAAGATCTTTCCCCGATGGTGGAGTAGCGCCTCCGGTGACGGTTGGAGATTTCATGCTTGAAGAACCGTTGGGGTGGCGGAAGTGGCTCTGGCTCCGTGATCGTAAGTGTATCGTGCGTAGATGACACGGTTTTGATCACGAAGTGGCCGGGAGCCATGGCGCTGTTTCGAAGGGCGAGGATGGTGGCCGGAAGGGCGCAAGATGTTAGCGCTGGAAGGATGCAAACTGCTAGCACAAAGTGTGGTACTCGCGGCTGGCATGTGCGTGCGGCATGTGTGCCTGGTAAGCGCCCCGGCAAGCGCTTCGGGAAGCGTTGGCATGCGCGTCTCGGCAAGCGCCGCATGCGCGCCGGCAAGCGCATCGTAAGCGCATCTGGGAAACGCGTCTGGTAGGCGCTGGATCGTCTTGGAATGGACGCTGGCTTGGATTTCGGTATGGTGTGGACCATTGTCTTGGTACGGTGCTGGATTGGAGTGGCTTGGACTTATTCCTGCAGGCCCAGTTGCCTCTTCCCATACGTAGCTCAAACAGGAAATCCTTTCCTTATTCAAATTCAAAAGTGTTATGCTTATGAAATGGGTTGGCTCCCCTTTTACCTCGTATCTTTGTTATCACGTCATGGTGTTAGCGGTAGCGCGGTAGTGATAAAGTGGGCAAGCATATCCCAGCTATGTACTCCAGCGTTTCTCTTTCAATTTGTTTTATTGTTTTCTTGTGCTGGTGTAAACCGTAGCCATAGGTATGCCTTTCATAAACTTGTGGAAATACTTCATCATAAATAATTCTTCAAATGTCACTCAGAGTAACGTTTGCAAACACGCCTCTCCAAGTAAAAGGCGCTTTGTCGGTAGCAAGGCGGCTTTGCCGGTAGCACGCCGCGATAGTCCCCAATTGCTGGTAGCGTCTTCAGCGAGTCCCCACTTTTCTGGTGTAGTTTTAACAACTCGATAACCGGGTTGTCTCGGCAAATGAGTCGACCGAGTCGCAAGTCCCCAATCGCTGGTAGCATCTTCAACGAGTCCCTAGTTTTCGTGTGTAGTTTTAAACCGGTAACCGGTCGTCTGGCAGTTGAGTCGGATTGAGTCGCCTTCCCTACCATCTTGATATCCGGGTCAAGAACGAGATCGACACCGATATTGTAGCCGATAGATCAATCCTCCCGCCGTGGTCGCCAATTGTTTATGGGTGAAAATCGTTTTACGCGATTTCAAGAATTCGGTAGGTGAGTGAGAAACCGATTCAAACCCTAAACAAATGTGCTGCACGTGAGCACTTTATAGATTCGAGAGATCAATCCGTACAAGTCCTGCCTAAACCAAGAAATGGTCGCTCCGGACTTGCTTTGGTCACAAAGTGGAGGAGAAGGGTTGATTTGGGGAGGGAAGCAAAGAAAGGTGTTGAGACCAGAATGATTCTCGGGAGAGTAGCGCCTCGACTTGTATCATAAAGTGAAAGCTTAGGAAGCTTGCAAGAGATGAAAGCTTTTGGGAGAGCTTGCAAAGTTGCCTTTCTCCAGAGTGTAGTATTTTTCTCCCGATCGAGACTTGTTGTCCGGTGGAAATAGGTAAGACCTATTTATACAAGTCGAGATTGAAACGACTCGGCCTCATGAAGGAAGAGAGTAAAGGGTGAAATAATGGGAGGAGGTGGTAAGCGCATGGTTTAATGGGTGAAAATGTTTTTCACCATTATTTCTTCTTTTATTTGACCGCTTTATTCCTTTTCACGCTTTCTTAATGTGAGCGTAGTGTACGCCGCATGTCAGACCGCCAAACCAAACCCTAAAGAAGCATCCCCTGCTTTTTGTCGATGTCTCGAGTGTTGGTTGCATCTTGAGTGCAAGTGGCGCCGCTAGTGGCGCGTGTGGCATGTGCGTAATGCCTTGGTGGTAGGTTGCATGGTTTGCAAGTTAGGCTACCAACAAGGTGTGTTTGGCATGTGCCAACGGCATGTGCGAATGACTTGGTGGTAGGCTGCATGGTTTGCAAGTTAGGTTACCAGCGTGTGTGTTTGGCATGTGCCAATGGCACGTATGGCCATGTTGACCTAGTTGCAAGTCTTGCGAGCCTAGGGCGCTATATTTGGCGTGGGCCAATGGCATAGCGGCTTGGAAATAGGGCTTGCGATACGTGTTGGCATGTGCCAATGGCACATACGGCCGTGGTGACCTAGTTGCGAGTCTTGCAAGCCTAGGGCGCTATATTTGGCATGGGCCAAAGGCATAGCGGCTTGGAAATATGGCTTGCGACACGTGTTGGCATGTGCCAATGGCACGTGCCGCCATGTTGACCTAGTTGCAAGTCTTGCAAGCCTAGGGCGCTATATTTGACGTGGGCCAAAGGCATAGCGGCTTGGAAATATGGCTTGCGACACGTGTTGGCATGTGCCAATGGCACGTGCGGCCATGTTGACCTAGTTGCAAGTCTTGCAAGCCTAGGGCGCTATATTTGGCGTGTGCCAAAGGCATAGCGGCAGGAAATATGGCTTGCGACACGTGTTGGAATGTGCCAATGGCACGTGCGGCCATGTTGACCTAGTTGCGAGTCTTGCAAGCCTCGGGGCGCTATATTTGGCGTGGGCCAAAGGCATAGCGGCTTGGAAATATGGCTTGCGACACGTGTTGGCATGTGCCAATGGCACGTGCGGCCATGTTGACCTAGTTGCAAGTCTTGCAAGCCTAGGCGCTATATTTGGCGTGGGCCAAAGGCATAGCGGCTTGGAAATATAGCTTGCGACACGTGTTGGCATGTGCCAATGGCACGTGCGGCCATGTTGACCTAGTTGCAAGTCTTGCAAGCCTAGGGCGCTATATTTGGCGTGGGCCAAAGGCATAGCGGCTTGGAAATATGGCTTGCGACACGTGTTGGCATGTGCCAATGATACGTGCGGCCATGTTGACCTAGTTGCAAGTCTTGCAAGCCTAGGGCGCTATATTTGGCGTGGTCCAAAGGCATAGAAGCTTGGAAACATGGCTTGCGACACGTGTTGGCATGTGCCAATGGCACGTGCGGCCATGTTGACCTAGTTGCAAGTCTTGCAAGCCTAGGGCGCTATATTTGGCGTGGTCCAAAGGCATAGCGGACTTGGAAATATGGCTTGCGACACGTGTTGGCATGTGCCAATGGCACGTGCGGCCATGTTGACCTAGTTGCGAGTCTTGCAAAGCCTAGGGCGCTATATTTGGCGTGGTCCAAAGGCATAGCGGCTTGGAAATATGGCTTGCGACACGTGTTGGCATGTGCCAATGGCACGTGCGGCCATGTTGACCTAGTTGCGAGTCTTGCAAGCCTGGCGCTATATTTGGCGTGGGCCAAAGGCATAGCGGCTTGGAAATATGGCTTGCGACACGTGTTGGCATGTGCCAATGGCACGTGCGGCCATGTTGACCTAGTTGCAAGTCTTGCAAGCCTAGGGCGCTATATTTGGCGTGGGCCAAAGGCATAGCGGCTTGAAATATGGCTTGCGACACGTGTTGGCATGTGCCAATGGCACGTGCGGCCATGTTGACCTAGTTGCAAGTCTTGCAAGCCTAGGGCGCTATATTTGGCGTGGGCCAAAGGCATAGCGCTTGGAAATATGGCTTGCGACACGTGTTGGCATGTGCCAATGGCACGTGCGGCCATGTTGACCTAGTTGCAAGTCTTGCAAGCCTAGGGCGCTATATTTGGCGTGGGCCAAAGGCATAGCGGCTTGGAAATATGGCTTATACACGTGTTGGCATGTGCCAATGATACGTGCGGCCATGTTGACCTAGTTGCAAGTCTTGCAAGCCTAGGGCGCTATATTTGGCGTGGGGCCAAAGGCATAGAGGCTTGGAAATATGGCTTGCGACACGTATTGGCATGTGCCAATGGCACGTGCGGCCATGTTGACCTAGTTGCAAGTCTTGCAAGCCTAGGGCGCTATATTTTGCGTGGGCCAAAGGCATAGCGGCTTGGTATTGCTGCCATGGTGCGCAGGTGCGACTTGGTTTGGCATTGTTGCCATGGCGCCGCAAGATGCGCGCTTGGTTTGGCATTGTTTCCATGGTGCGCAGGGTGCGCTTGGTTTGGCATTGTTGCCATGGTGCGCGGATGCGCTTGGTTTGGCATTGTTGCCATGGTGCGCAGGGTGCTTGGTTTGGCATTGTTGCCATGGTGCGCAGGGTGCGGCTTGGTTTGGCATTGTTGCCGCAGCGCAGGGTGCGGCTGATTTGGCATTTCGCCATGATGCGCGGTATGCGGCTTGGTTTGGCATTGTTGCCATGGTGCGCAGTGGTGCGGCTTGGTTTGGCATTGTTGCCATGGAGCGCAGGGTGCGCTTGGTTTGGCATTGTTTCCATGGCGCCGCAAAGACTTGGTTTGGCATTGTTTCCATGGCGCAAAGATGCGGCTTGGTTTGGCATTGTTGCCATGGCGCCGCAAAGATGCGGCTTGGTTTGGCATTGTTGCCATGGTGCGGGTTTGGCTTTGGTTTGGCATTGTTGCCATGGTGCGCAGGCGGCTTGGTTTGGCATTGTTGCCATGGTGCGCAAAGATGCGGCTTGGTTTTGCATTGCTTCCATGATGCGCGGTATGCGGCTTGGTTTGGCATTGTTGCCATGGTGCGCAGGTGCGCTTGGTTTGGCATTGTTTCCATGGAGCCAGTGGTGCGGCTTGGTTTGGCATTGTTGCCATGGTGCGTGGTGAGGCTTGGTTTGGCATTGTTGCCATGGTGCGCAGGTGCGCTTGGTTTGGCATTGTTGCCATGGTGCGCGAAGATGCGGCTTGGTTTGGCATTGTCGCGATGATGCGCCAGGCGCGGTTTGGTTTTGGCATTGTCGCCATGATGACGCGCAGTGGGCGCGGCTTGGTTTGGCATTGTTGCCATGGTGCGCAAAGATATGGCTTGGTTTGGCATTGTTGCCATGGTGCTAAAAGATGCGGTTTGGTTGGCATTGATGCCATGATGCGCAGGGTGCGACTTGGTTTTGGAATTAGGTTCTGGTGTTGAAAACCCTAACTGCATTTTGAAAAAATACCCCTATTAATTATTTACACCTGAGTTAAATGCTCTTAGTTAATGTGTTGCGGGTAACACTAGGTCATGGGGTTTTACGATTTTACCCCTTGTCTAAAAACCACCATCAACAGCAGGTAAAAAGAAAAGCCACTTTGAAATGACGAGAGTATATTTCAGACCTCAAAGCATCTTCGCAGCTGATCCAGCTTCCCACGAACTAAGAAGAACTAACAAGAAAACCAAGCTAAGTGTTTGATTACTTTAATGATTTTTTAAAAGAAAGTTGCCTTTATAACAATGGTTAGCATGACATTGAGTTGACAGAAATAACTGTTAACTATGGTAACTTCTGTGTGTAAGTTATTAATGAATACGAATTTGGAAAGGTCAGGAGATGATAAAGAATGGCTCAAAGATGCTATTGTTGATAGTCTGGGTTATTGAAAGCAACTTAATTCACTCATGCACTTCATACAACTAATGAGATCCACAAAGAGGAAACTTAAGAAAATATGGATTACAAGGGAACACTGACCATAGATTCGTACTGAATTGGTACAACAAAATAGCTAAAAGGAAGTATGCACTTTGCTATGGACTATAAGGACGACGATAACTAACATAGATTGCCCTCCACAGATGAAATGACTCGAGGAATCTGTTCTGATTCCATACCCAAAATAAATAAGAAACAAAAGAGTGATCAACATTCATTAAGCCAAATGATCCTGCAAAAGCGAAAAAGAGAGAAGTATCTGTTCTAATACTTGGAAGTGGTGTTACGTTTAAACATGGTACAAGTTTTCTACTTGTGGAGGTGATTCTATTAGTGACAATGGTAATGGTTGTAGTTATGTTGGTGGAGTTGAATATCGTGATCGTTGCAGGAGCTGGTGGTGGTAGTAACAAAGGTGGGTCTGGTAATGGTTCAACTTTGATCTGGATTTGTTAGCTACTCCTGACAAATGACAAGCACCAGCAGTTTTTCCAAATAACAAATAGTAAATATTGCAGGAGAAGGATGTTATTTACCTGAAGGAAATAATAGTCCTAAGAGAAATGTGGAATATGTTACAAAGGGGAGACACAAAACTGTTACTTCCTGCAAGAAGAGTTTTAGTACATAAGAAAGAGATCTTCGGTTGATTAGCTAGTCTAATGCTCCAATACGACATGAAAAGAAGATGGAGGTTGTAAGTGGTAGCCAGAATATACTAGCTGAGGACCCGACCTACAAAACAACAAGAAGACATAAATAAAATTAAACCCCTGAACTATCAACGTGGAGATCATGTGCAAACAACTATGTACTCAAGGTGTAGATACTCGCTTCATGCTTAACACATATGTGTGCTATCAAATTCCAAATGCGAACAAGATAAGTGCACACCTGTATAGGTTCAGATATGATACACTAGATGTTTGGAACACTCCAGCTCTCGAAACGTCCAAGAGATACCTCGAGGTGGTAAAGTCTAGGCGCCAAAATCAAATCAATGGTAGAAACTTTCTCGCCATTGACAAAAGGATCCTGAAAACAAAGAAAAAACAACAATCGTTTATCAAAAATACTGCTAAAAAAACTAAGCATAGTACAAACACCACGAGCATGTAGAAACGGAGGAGGGATAAGGGATGAGAAACACATACATCAACAACAAAAAGTACATTGCATTTGCAATAATAATTAATAGCAAAAAGTTCATCGGCACTAAGGGCCCGAGTCGGGACCAGAAAATTTTATTATTTTAAGGAAAATATTATATTATCGAATATTACTTTAAAGAAGTTATACTGGAATGCGTTATGACTCCAACGCCACCACTATCTTTCATCCTTGTCCAAAGTTCACATATTCTCTCCACACTTCTCCTTCTCAAACTGACGACGAAGGGAGATGATGGATTATGTGGTGATGAACTCTCAATCAACGTTTCCACAGGTTCATTTCATTCAATTTGTATTTCTTTACTTCCACATTTTATTGAAAATATTTCATCCCTAATATGATTTGATTTTTATTATGTGCAGGAATCAATTTGTCATAATGACTTATCCTCTCAAACAAACAATTATGAAGATTTAAACCAATGCCTCATTGATGGATATGCAGCATTAAAGATCAAGTTAAAGACTTGTATTTTGCCTACCTCACACCATAACTTCCAAAGTTTGCATTGATTTGCTGTACACAATCACAACCGCTACGGATGGAAATTCCAATCAGCTACAAGAGATTGAAAAAACATCTATTTAGAAATAACATTATCGTGTTTATTAGTTGCATTTTTTGTTTTTTGGTTGCAAAAGATGAAACCAACATATTATTGTGTTTATTTTAGTTGCATTTTTTTGGTTGCAGAAGGCAACAGCTATGTAATGAATCGTTGTAATAGGAGTCCGTTTTACTTTGTTTTCCATGGAAGTATCAATTGAAAGCATATGGCCATGGAATTTGGAAAATTTCAGTATCAAGTTTAAACATCAGTTTGTCATTTTCGCTATCTCAAATACCCAATGTTTCAAGTTAACAATAGGATTGGGAGCTATCTCAAATACCCAAAGTTTGTAGTTAGCAATAGGATTGGGACAAAGTTTGTAATTCGTTTTATTGGGATATAAATTTTTAAGGTGAATCCTACTGTATTAGAACATTGTATTATTGTTATGGCGTTCTTCCATGTATTTACGGAATACTGATACAGATGCAAATGTCTAAGTACAAAATCATTAATATCCGGTAGAAATAGTCACGAAGTACATTATTTCTATCTCAATGTGCAGAAAGAGCAGCAATTGCTGCTACCTTGTAATGAAATAGATAGGGAAAAAGCATTGTTAGAATTTCAGAAATGATGAATTTTTTTTAATTTTTAATTTTTTTTTTGTATGTGTTACTGTTTTTGATACTTGGTATGAGCGGCAGTTGTATAGACTTACCGGGTGAAGCATTGTAGATTGATTTATTTGGATAATTCAATTAACACAATTTTGAGTTTATGGTTAATTTTGCCGGCACATCATGAACTGTAAAGTATTAATTGTATATTGGTTGAGTTTCTTGACAAGTTGTTTCCGTTATTATACTAAGTACACAATTTCAAATCTGATTGTTAATTTGCTTTCTGCCTTAGTGTTTGCCATCTGTTTTTCCGATGGAAATCTCCTTCTCTATTTGCGTCAATCTCTATAGTCTACACATATTCTGATAGGAGGCTGGCTTCGTAAACCTCCCGTTTTACCCCTTTGTTGTAATGTTGTTATATCCATCTATGGTATACGACTTGTTTTCATAATAACGATTTACTATGTTGCAGCTTATATGAAGTTATATATACAAACTAACAAGAAAGTGCTTTGAGGATTCTCTTGTTTATCATTTTGGTTTTCCCTATTTCCTACCCCTACATTTCCTTATCCCATCACTTTAAGAATTTTTAGAACCAATTCACTTTTCAATTGTTATTTTTCCTATTTACCACCTACAAGAGTGAAATTCATTTTGACTATTATTATTACTGTTTACAAGTCTTCTTCTTCATTAATCTTCCTTTTTCATTAAACAAAACCATCAAACATCAACTTAACAAGCCTAGGTTAGATTGAATTAAGATTTTCCTACATTTTCAAAGGTGTATGCCACATTTGTGTTTGCCCCCTACAGTCCAATGATCTAATTAAGCAACAATTGATTATACAAATATTACTCAACGATTAGTTCTTTGTACAGCAAAAAAATATAGGAGTTAAGCAACAATTTGATTATAAAATCAAACTTGGATTAAACGATATACTAGGTTTAGATTTAACTTTTTTTGTGGATCTGATTTTGGTTGAACGACCACTTGTTTTCTTGGAGGCATCTATGGGTGATCAACAATGAGAAAAAGAAAGAAGAATTCAATATGGCATCGGCCGGAGAAGAAGAATTTAAAGACGATTGCGGTGAGAATAAAGAAGAAGAAAGAGAATTTGTGTTCTTAGGGTTTTAGGAGTGGGGTGAAATAAAATCGAGATACGCTTTAAAAAACAGAGTCAAAATAATTGAAGGTAACATTTTGGATCTTTTAAAATACAGATGGATGATACTTAGGATAACTGGGGATGGGATTTAATATGGATGGGAAATAAGAGAAACAAGGATAGGAAATAGGGAAAACCATCATTTTTGTGTTTGTATTTTTGGTCATTTGGTCTCCTGGATCATCACCGAATGACTAGAGAAGTGCATCTTGCATCGCTGGGCTTAAGTATTTTTTATATGCTAAAAATGTTATTAACTTAGACATCATAACTATTGATTGGTTTCTACTATAATCCATCTTCTTGATTTAATAATTCATTTTGTCTATAATCCACTCTTTTACCATTTGTGTAAAATGCATTCAATTTTACTATTTGTTACCGTGTACAAAATGCTTTTCACCCTCTCTCCTGTTCTATTATGGACACCTGCACACCTGCACACATGTAGCTAAGACTTGTTTCAAAATTCAAAATAGTCTTAGTACAAACTTTTGGGGTTGTTCAAACTTTTGAAGATTGCCGTATTTGTGCTAAGTGTTTTGCTTTTGAAATTATTATCTATACCTCTCTGTTTCTTTCTTGATTTACTACTAATTATTAAGCTCTGTGCTTCCCAGCTAGCTAGCTAGCTTTCTCGAAATTTGCGGTGTGATGGATGATAATACAACAAAACTCAATAAGTTTTACTGAACCATCTCATCCGATTTATCACAAGACATCACATAAAACAAAAAGAAAAACCTACTTCTTATCTCTCGTTTCTGTTGTATACCTAAGCTTAAACCCTGGTGCATTTTCATGGGTGACAACACCATGCATTTATTCTGATTGGTTTGACGGATGACTGATGAGAGAGAAAATAAAAATTATAACAAGCTTAAACCCTTGGCCCCACATGCCAAGCCAAACCGCACCTAGCCAAGCTAGCCACACCATGCGCCCATGGCAAACCCTTGGCCTCACACGCCAAGCCAAACCTTTGACCCAAAACCCTAGTTTGGTCACACCAAACCCGCGCCGGTGGACATGCTACGCCAATAACGTGCCAACCTAGCCACGCCACCATGCTGGCCTTCCCTATGTGGCTACCAAAACGAAGGCGTGCGACAATCAATGGTCACCCTTCAATCCCAGGAGCAAGTCCTAGCCATCCAAGGTTACCAGATAACGCATGGTAACCTTTGGCCCGAAAACCTAAGTTTGGCCACGCCAAACCATTCCATGCCAACGACATGCCAACCTAGCCGTGCCACCATGCTGGCCTTCCCTACACGGCTACCAAAACGAAAGTGTGCAACGATCAACGACTATCTTTCCTCTTGAGATGCAAAATCTCGACCGTCGAAGGTCACCAAGCTAGCAAGTCTCCCAAGTACGACTTTCCAGACAAGAACAACATGCTACATGTTTTCCACAAAAAACATTCGAGACATCAACACATATCACAAATTGGGGGATCCTCTTTGGGTATTGGTTTGGCGGTTTACAGCGTGCGGCATACACTACGCCCGTTATAAGGAAGTGTCATAAGGGTGAGGCGGTTAGTAAATACAGGGAGTTAATGGTGAAATGCTTTTTACATCAATTCCATGCGTTAACGGTTTTATGGAACTTCAATTCCATGCTGTTGATGGTGGTTTTTAGACAAGGGGTAAAATCGTAAAACCCCATGACCTAGTGTTACCCGCAACACATTAACTAAGAGCATTTAACTCAGGTGTAAATAATTAATAGGGTATTTTTTCAAAATACCAGATTAGGGTTTTCAACACGAACCCTAATTCCAAAACCAAGCCGCACCTCGCGCATCATGGCAACAATGCCAAACCAAGCCGCATATCACATGCATCATGGCAGCAATGCCAAACCAAGCCATATCTGCGCACCATGGCAGCAATGCCAAACCAAGCCGCATATCGCGCATCATGGCAACAATGCCAAATCAAGCGCGCACCTGCGCACCATGGCAACAATGCCAAACCAAGCCGCATATCTGCGATCATGGCAACAATGCCAAACCAAGCCGCATATCGCGCACCATGGCAGCAATGTTAAAACCAAGCCGCATATCGCGCATCATGGCAACAATGCCAAATCAAGCCGCACCACTGCGCACCATGGCAACAATGCCAAACCAAGCCGCACCCCCGCGCACCATGGAAACAATGCCAAACCAAGAAAGCCGCACCCTCGCGCACCATGGCAACAATGCCAAACCAAGCCGCACCCTGCGCACCATGGCAAGCAATACCAAGCCGCTATGCCTTTGGCCCACGAAAATATAGCGCCCTAGGCTTGCAAGACTTGCAGCTAGGTCAACATGGCCGCACGTGCCATTGGCACATGTTAAAACGTGGCGAAGGCCATATTTCCAAGCCACTATGCCTTTGGCCCACGCCAAATATAGCGCCCTAGGCTTGCAAGACTTGCGCAAACTAGGTCAACATGGCCGCACTTTGCCATTGGCACATGCCAAAACGTGTCGCAGCCATATTTCCAAGCCGCTATGCCTTTGGCCCACGCCAAATATAGCGCCCTAGGCTTGCAAGACTTGCACCTAGGTCAACATGGCCGCACGTGCCATTGGCACATGCCAAAACGTGACGCAGGCCATATTTCCAAGCCGCTATGCCTTTGGCCCACGCCAAATATAGCGCCCTAGGCTTGCAAGACTTGCGGTAGGTCAACATGGCCGCACGTGCCATTGGCACATGCCAAAACGTGTCGCAGGCCATATTTCCAAGCCGCTATGCCTTTGGCCCACGCCAAATATAGCGCCCTAGGCTTGCAAGACTTGCAACTAGGTCAACATGGCCGCACGTGCCATTGGCACATGCCAAAACGTGTCGCAGGCCATATTTCCAAGCCGCTATGCCTTTGGCCCACGCCAAATATAGCGCCCTAGGCTTGCAAGACTTGCAACTAGGTCAACATGGCCGCACGTGCCATTGGCACATGCCAAAACGTGTCGCAGGCCATATTTCCAAGCCGCTATGCCTTTGTCCCACGCCAAATATAGCGCCCTAGGCTTGCAAGACTTGCAGCTAGGTCAACATGGCCGCATGTGCCATTGGCACATGCCAAAACGTGTCGCATGCCATATTTCCAAGCCGCTATGCCTTTGGCCCACGCCAAATATAGCGCCCTAGGCTTGCAAGACTTGCAACTAGGTCAACATGGCCGCACGTGCCATTGGCACATGCCAAAACGTGTCGCATGCCATATTTCCAAGCAGCTATGCCTTTGGCCCACGCCAAATATAGCGCCCTAGGCTTGCAAGACTTGCAACTAGGTCAACATGGCCGCACGTGCCATTGGCACATGCCAAAACGTGTCGCAAGCCATATTTCCAAGCCGCTATGCCTTTGGCCCACGCAAATATAGCGCCCTAGGCTTGCAAGACTTGCAACTAGGTCAACATGGCCGCACGTGCCATTGGCACATGCCAAAACGTGTCGCAAGCCATATTTCCAAGCCGCTATGCCTTTGGCCCACGCCAAATATAGCGCCCTAGGCTTGCAAGACTTGCAACTAGGTCAACATGGCAGCACGTGCCATTGGCACATGCCAAAACGTGTCGCAAGCCATATTTCCAAGCCGCTATGCCTTTGGCCCACGCCAAATATAGCGCCCTAGGCTTGCAAGACTTGCAACTAGGTCAACATTCCGCACATGCCATTGGCACATGCCAAACACACACGCTGGTAACCTAACTTGCAAACCGTGCAACCTACCACCAAGGCATTCCGCACATGCCATTGGCACATGCCAAACACACACTCTGGTAACCTAACTTGCAAACCGTGCAACCTACCACCAAGGCATTCCGCACATGCCATTGGCACATGCCACACGCGCCACTAGCAGCGCCACTTGCACTCAAGATGCAACCAACGCTCGAGACATCAACACAAACTGGGGGATGCTTCTTTAGGGTTTTGGTTTGGCGGTCACAAAGATGCGTGTACACTATGCTCACATTAAGAAGCGTGAAAAGGAATAAAGCGGTCAAATAAAAGAGGAAATAATGGTAAAAACGTTTTCACCCATTAAAACATACAATTTACCACCTCCTCCCATTATTTCACCCTTTACTCTCTTCCTTCATGAGGCCAGTGGTACGTTTCAATCTCGACTTGTATAAATAGGTCTTACCTATTTCCACCGGACAACAAGTCTCGATCGGAGAAAATACTACACTCTCGTAAAGGCAACTTTGCAAGCTCTCCCAAATAGCTTTCATCTCTTGCAAGCTTCCTAAGCTTTCACTTTTCGATACAAGTCGAGATACTACTCTCCTCAACACCTTTCTTTGCTTCCTCCCCAAATCAACCCTTCTCCTCCACTTTGTGACCGAAGCAAGTCCTGAACGGCCATTTCTTGGTTTAGGCCGGACTTGTACAGATTGATCTCTCGAATCTATAAAGTGCTCACGTGCAGCACATTTGTTTAGGGTTTGAATCAGTTTCTCACTCACCTACCGAATTTACTGAAATCGACAGAAACCATTTTTACCCATAAACAATTGGCGACCACAGCGGGAGGATTGATCTTTCGGTTACAATATCAAGTTCTAGCTCCCATCCGCAAATTTCACGCAAGCATGGTCGGCTATCAGGTAATCTACGCAAACATTGATCCCTCCCAAGGTCATGATAACTCCTCAATTTTTGGAAACAACACCACCAATGGAGAGGACCCAAGACTGGTTGACCTGATACGTACTCAGGAGATCCACGCCGAAACATGGACCTAATGAAAGACGCGATTACAAAGATACTCGACTTCCTCATCGATCTAACATCGGGGCCAAGTGATCCATGCTCCCCAGGAGATCAAGAGCAGGGGACTAATATCCCGAATGAGCATGCTCAAATCAACGGTTTCGTCACTGACTGGAAGCCAGCGGACCAGGAGGCGACCATGTTGATAGAAAACTTATGTGAGTTGCTGCATCTCTCCAAGGACCAGCGAACAAAGACGTTCTCTGCTATCAACCGAATAGCACTAAACGCATCACTAATCCCTACACCCCGGGGACTCCACGGATTCCCGGAAGATTCGTCAACAATATTATTTTCACCGACGACGACATGATGGTGGAAGACGGTCTGCCAACCGGCCTTGCATGTTACAAACCATAGTCAAGAACATGGAGTTTCAAAGAGCACTCATCGACACGGGTGCATCTTCCAATGTCATCACTCTCAAGACACTCAAAGCTGCCAGGGTGCGACCTAACGAGATCATACGACAACCCACTACGATGACAGATTTCGAAGGCAACCAAACTAGCATATACGGCTACATCAACTTAGAGCTGGCAGTAGGGCCAATTCAATCAAACGTGAAGTTTGAAATAATTGAAAAAGAACCAGACTATCACATGATACTGGGAAGGCCGTGGCTGCACAACCTCAAAATCGTGCCTTCGACATACCACCAATGCCTAAAAACGGTATTGAACGGAGAAGTTGTTCGTATTCCCGCATCACTATCCCCCCTATGCACCAGTCTACTGTGTAGAAGCACATGGGCCGAAAGAGGGTTCAAAGGGCATGGCGACCAGGATTCACAGTCTCCTGCTACCAAAATGGACGTCGCTCAGGGATAGCAACAAACTGGAGATACCCCGCAGAGGGGACCACCCCTCCACCATCTCCTCAGAAGGAAGATCCGCCGGTGTTTTGCCACCGGATGTAACCCGTGCCCGCACTAAGCGAGAGTGCACCCTTACCGCAAGACGGAGCAAAAAAGGAAAGCTCACACATTATCACCACTGTTAGCAATTAGCAGGGGAGACCATGACCCAGTCTCTCCGCCCGAAGGAGTGTCTTCACAACGACTAGGAGGAAGTTCCTGACGCCCCTCAGAAGCTACAAGATGGGACCGACTTAACCACCGACGAACTCGAAACTGTCAATATAGGGGATGAGGGATTTCCGCGACCTATCCTGATCAGTTCGACTTTACATCCTGTGGAACGCTCACAGCTAGTCAACCTACTCAAAGACTACCAGGACGTATTCGCATGGACTTACGAAGAAATGCCTGGCTTGGATGGAAAACTGGTCACCCACCATCTGCACGTGATACCCGGGTCCAAACCAGTAAAGCAACCTCCAAGACAATTCAGACACGACGTAGAAGAACAAATCAAGGCGGAGGTCCAAAAATTACTAGCCGCTGGATTCATCAAGCCTATTCATCATCCTACTTGGTTGGCCAATATCGTTCCTGTTAAAAAGAAGAATGGTCAGATCAGATGTTGTGTCGATTTCAGAGATTTGAACAAGTGCTGCCCCAAAGACGATTTTCCGCTACCTAACATTGACATGCTGGTAGACGTTACCAGTGGACATGGTATGTTCTCTTTCATGGATGGATATAGCGGCTACAACCAGATAAAGATGTATGAGCATGACGCGAGTAAGACTGCTTTCCGAACCCCTCTCGGAAACTTTTATTACACCGTAATGCCTTTCTGTCTGAAGAACGCTAGCGCTACTTACCAACGTGCCATGACTACCATGTTCCACGATATGATGCACAAGCAAGTCGAAGATTAAGTAGATGACGTGGTGGTTAAATCGAAGACTCGAGCGGATCATCCAGAAACGCTGCGACAAGTGTTCGAAAGATGCCGCGAATACAAGTTGAAGATGAATCCTTTGAAATGCGCCTTTGGTGTCTCTTCGGGAAATTCTTGGGATTCCAAGTGACGGCCGCGGAATAAAAGTTGATCCAGTTAAACGCAAGCTATCCTCACGATGCCGCCACCACGAATTGTAAAGGAGCTCCGAGTTTCATGGGCAAGGTAAACTACATTCGCGCTTCATACCGGGTTGGCACAACTCACCACTACGTTTTACTCCTCATAAAGAAAGTAGCGAATTTGTGGACTACGCCTCAAAGAAAAAGCATACCAGAAGATCCAGCAAATACTGTCCTCTCCAGCCGTTATGAAGCCTCCTATGCGAGGGAAAACACTATGTCTCTACACAGCCTTTAGCGACACTACCGTTGGAGCTCTCCTCGCACAAGAGGACGACAAAGGAATGGAATACCCCATATACTATTTCAGTCGAACGTTGAGAGACGCTGAACTCAGATACCCCAAAGCGGAAAAGGCGTGTTTAGCACTGATTTATTCCATCCAGAAGTTCAGGCACTACCTCCTCTCCAATAAAGTGGTGCTAGTATCCAAATCAGACCTTGTAAAGTTTCTCCTTTCGAAACCTGCCTTGATAGGGAGGCCGGCTAAATGGCTCCTGCAACTGTCAGAGTTTGACATAACGTGCGTTTCCTCAAAGGTCATAAAGGGACAAGCTGTTGCGGACCTGTTAGCAGCATTCCCGGGAGAAGACACCGCAGAATTACGAGAAGATCTCCCGGGAGATCTTCCAGATATCTTTTTAGTCAAAGAGGAAACGTGGTTACTATTCTTCGACGGCTCTTCCACCCCCAGCACTAATACCGGAGGAGAGGGTGTTGTACTAGTATCTCCTGCTGGAGAAGTCTTCTCGCACTCCTTCAAGCTAGACTTTCCATGCACCAATAACTCAGCTGAATACGAAGCTTTCCTCATCGGATTATCACTAGCTAAACAAGTCGGGGCCACGCGTTTGGAGATAAGAGGAGATTCCAAATTACTCATCAACCAGGTAAACGGGATCTATGCATTGAAGGAACTAACGCTGGCACCATACGGGTGAAGCACAAAACTACTCAATTATTTCGCCAAGCAACCATCACACATGTCGGTCGTAGCGAAGAACAAGCATGCCGACCGCTTAGCTACACTAGCCTCAAAGTGCGCTTCGAAGGAGCTGAGGAAACCACAGCAAGTAAAACGGCGAACGATAGCTTCAACATGGCTTTCACAACCTGAGAAAGCCAAGACGATATTTGGAGAACTCCTATCATTCAAGAACTCAATAACTCACTTTTTCAAGGGAAGGTCGACATCAAGACTTTGCGAACTTCTTTATGCTTCAAGGTGTTCTGTATCGCCGAAACCCAGACGGCTCTCTGTCAAGGTGTCTCGGAAAAGAGGAAGCACAGCAGCGACTTGAACATATTCATGCGGAAGTCTGTGGAATAACATCAGTGGTGACCCTCTACCGTCGTTTACAACGACTTGGATACTATTGGCCGGAGATGGAAACCCAATCCCGATTGCTCCAAAAAGCGTGTCCAAATTGCCAGGCGCCCCCATGTCAGACAGAAATCCTCAACATCAGCCACACTGGGGACTGGCGGGAGCCGTACATCATTTTCCTTCGCGATGGCATTCTTGCTACTAACAAAGAGGATGCGTCCAAACCAAGACAGAAGTCCAAAAGATTCGTGTTCCATGATGGGGTTTTATATCGCAAGAGTTTCGTGGGAAGTCTACTAAGATGTTTGAACGGTACAGAGGTCCCAGTTATGTTAAGAGAAATGCACGAAGGCGAACACCAAGGAAAACAGAAATTATTCCTGCAGATACACGAGAGGTACTACTGGCCGACCATGGAAGACGACGCGGCTACCTTCGTTCAGAAATACCGAGAATGCCAGATTCATGGAAACCTCATCCACGCGCCTCCAACACCCTTGCACGCGATAAGTAGCCCGTGGCCCTTCTATAGCTAGGGACTCGACATCATCGTGGAAGATCAACCCCCCATCCCGAAAAACAAGATAAGTACATAATAAACGCAACCGAGTACTTTACCAAATGGGTTGAAGCTGTCCCGCTGAAAGGAACCACTGGAGCCACAATCGCGGCATTCATCAAGGAGCACATCATCTGCCGTTTTGGCGTACCTAAACACGTCATCACCGACAACGGCACGCCTTTTGCTAACAAGCAAGTACAGGAACTACTTAAGAGGTACGGAATCAAACAAGTCTTCTCTACCATCTATTATCCTCAGGGAAATGGGCAAGCCGAAAGTACCAACAAGACTCTGATGCGAATCCTCAGCTGAACAGTACATGACAATCCCAGAACCTGGCATGAGCAATTGCCAATGGCTCTCTGGGCGTATAGAACATCTCATAGAATCTCCACCGGCATGTCTCCTTACTCCCTCGTCTACGGTACAGACGCGATCCTCCCAGCCAAATCAAAATCCCGTCCTCCCGAATTGCAGCGAGCGGACCCCAGTGGAACGAAACAGAATCACTCAATGCCAGAATTGCGGAACTGGATACTCTAGACTCCAAAATATCTCGGGCAGAGGAACATGCGCAAATATATAAAAACAGGATTTCTAGGGCGTACGACAGCCATGTAAAACCCAGGGTTTTCAAGGAAGGGGATCTGGTGCTAAAAACCGCCAAACACATCCAGCAAGACGCGTCGGCACCGAAGTTTTCTCCCAAATGGGAAGGGCCGTACATAATCACTAAAGCATATAACAAATGTTACTACAAAATCATCAAAGAAGATGGGGAAAGCTAGAGACAGTTATCAACGGAAAGTGGCTTAAGGCGTACTACGCCTAATCATTCCCCCGCAACATGCTACATCAAAAGTGTGAACGTCCGAGGCACTCTCTCTCTGCTTTTACTTTCTTCCTTACCAAAGTTATCGAATTTCAAATACAAAGCCAACGATTAACAGAATCTCTTTATTTTCTTCAAAAAAAAAAAAAAAAAAAAAAAAAAAAAAAAAAAGAGAGAGAAAGGGGAGCCTTGAATCTCATAATGCAAATCGGAGAAAAGCCCATCTAGTAAATTATAATCCCTACAAAATATCATCTTCAATCGGCCATGATATCTTTCAGTCCTACTCTTCAAATCTCGAGTTAACTCTTCAATCTTCCGAGACTCCAGGGCCAAAACTTCCTCTTCTCCCACTTTTGAACGGCTGACTCCACAACAGCATGAATGGACACATTCTCCATCTCAGCAATCATTGGCAAAAGATAGTTCACTACGGAAACCAAGGCGGACGAACAGCACTTCACCACGCTCCTGGTAGCAATATGGCCGTACGTCTTCCATATCCTCGTATAAAGGGCTACGAATTCTTTCCGCACCAAGAAACCACCAACGTTAGATAATTGGAGGAGAGACACCTCATACGAGTCCCGAACGATAAACCTGCGAGAAGGGTATTCATGACAAGAGAGCCCTAAATCAGCATTCTCCAAGTCTGCGGCGATCAACAAGGTCGGGCTTGAAGGAACAACTAGGTCATCCTCGTCGATAACTTGATGACGCATACTCCAACAGGATATCTCGCACAAAAGGAAATTTCCCCATTTACACAACAAGCGTTAAAGTGTGTGTCGGTCACAAAGAAGAAGAAAACATACTGGTATGATTTTCTTAACTCGAATAACATTTGTTGGGATGCTCATGCAAGAATCGGACCTCGCGCCCTCCTCAGAACCCGATGGTTAGAAGATGACTCGAATCTGCGTGACATGACAAAGAGAGAAATCCAACAAGAAGAATTTTTCTCAAACAAGGAATATGATGCATTTGCGTTGGGTATAAATACGGGATCTTAAAAGGGAAATGAAGCAATGAGGAACATAACGCTTTCAGATTTTAGCGTGAACAATGCCCTAATTGAAGCCGCACGTGAAGGGAAGCAAAATAAGGAAACTTTGCTATCTAAGAAACGCTTACTCCCTCCTTATTTACATCGGTCACGCCTGCAAGCACGGCTTTCAAGTTGCACCGGCCCCACCAATTGCGCCGACCTCCCAATGGCCGCCCAAGTCGCGCCTGCATGCACGCAAGACTTCTACACTTTGCGCCGGTCCCACCGGCTAGCACACTCAGTTCCCCAATTCACACCAACTTCCCAACGTCGCCCAAGCTGCACCGGCCCCACCAATTGTGCCAGCCTCCCGATTTGTACAAAACTCTTAGAGGCAAGGATTCCAAATCCTATTTATGAAAGGTCAGACAAGCCTCTTCAATTTTCTTTAAGGTTCGCTGTTAATAGTTTGTCACCATCTTATGCTTACCTCGCAACAAAGACCCCCCGAGCTAGCGGTGGGACTTAATGTTGATGGTGGTTTTTAGACAAGGGGTAAAATCGTAAAACCCCATGACCTAGTGTTACCCGCAACACATTAACTAAGAGCATTTCACTCAGTGTAAATAATTAATAGGGGTATTTTTTCAAAATACCAGTTAGGGTTTTCAACACGAACCCTAATTCCAAAACCAAGCCGCACCTGCGCATCATGGCAACAATGCCAAACCAAGCCGCATATCTTGCGCATCATGGCGGCAATGCCAAAACAAAGCCGCATCTTCGCGCACCATGGCAAGCGTAGAATGCCAAACCAAGCCGCATCTGCGCTTCATGGCAACAATGCCAAATCAAGCGCACCTGCGCACCATGGCAACAATGCCAAACCAAGCCGCATACTGCGCACCATGGCAGCAATGCCAAACCAAGCCGCATAATGCACACCATGGCAGCAATGCCAAACCAAGTCGCATACTGCGCATCATGGCAACAATGCCAAATCAAGCCGCACCCTGCGCACCATGGCAACAATGCCAAACCAAGCCGCACCCTGCGTACCATGGCAACAATGCCAAACCAAGCCGCGCCCTGCGCAACATGGCAGCAATACCAAGCCGCTATGCCTTTGGCCCACGCCAAATATAGCGCCCTAGGCTTGCAAGACTTGCAGCTAGGTCAACATGGCCGCACGTGCCATTGGCACATGCCAAAACGTGTCGCAGGCCATATTTCCAAGCCGCTATGCCTTTGGCCCACGCAAAAATATAGCGCCTGGAGGCTTGCAAGACTTGCAGCTAAGTCAACATGGCCGCACGTGCCATTGGCACATGCCAAAAACGTGTCGCAGCCATATTTCCAAGCCGCTATGCCTTTGGCCCACGCCAAATATAGCGCCCTAGGCTTGCAAGACTTGCAGCTAGGTCAACATGGCCGCACGTTCCATTGGCACATGCCAAAACATGTCGCAGGCCATATTTTCAAGCCGCTATGCCTTTGGCCCACGCCAAATATAGCGCCATAGGCTTGCAAGACTTGCAACTAGGTCAACATGGCCGTACGTGCCATTGGCACATGCCAAAACGTGTCGCAGGCCATATTTCCAAGCCGCTATGCCTTTGGCCCATGCCAAATATAGCGCCCTAGGTTTGCAAGACTTGCAACTAGGTCAACATGGTCGCACGTGCCATTGGCACATGCCAAAACGTGTCGCAAGCCATATTTCCAAGCCGCTATGCCTTTGGCCCACGCCAAATATAGCGCCCTAGGCTTGCAAGACTTGCATCTAGGTCAACATGGCCGCACGTGCCATTGGCACATGCCAAAACGTGTCGCAGGCCATATTTCCAAGCCGCTATGCCTTTGGCCCACGCCAAATATAGCGCCCTAGGCTTGCAAGACTTGCAACTAGGTCAACATGGCCGCACGTGCTATTGGCACATGCCAAAACGTGTCGCAGGCCATATTTCCAAGCCGCTATGCCTTTGGCCCACGCCAAATATAGCGCCCTAGGCTTGCAAGACTTGCAACTAGGTCAACATGGCCGCACGTGCCATTGGCACATGCCAAAACGTGTCGCAGGCCATATTTCCAAGCCGCTATGCCTTTGGCCCACGCCAAATATAGCGCCCTAGGCTTGCAAGACTTGCAGCTAGGTCAACATGGCCGCACGTTCCATTGGCACATGCCAAAACATGTCGCAGGCCATATTTTCAAGACGCTATGCCTTTGGCCCACGCCAAATATAGCGCCATAGGCTTGCAAGACTTGCAACTAGGTCAACATGGCCGTACGTGCCATTGGCACATGCCAAAACGTGTCGCATCCATATTTCCAAGCCGCTATGCCTTTGGCCCACGCCAAATATAGCGCCCCTAGGCTTGCAAGACTTGCAACTAGGTCAACATGGCCGCACGTGCCATTGGCACATGCCAAAACGTGTCGCAAGCCATATTTCCAAGCCACTATGCCTTTGGCCCACGCCAAATATAGCGCCCTAGGCTTTCAAGACTTGCAACTAGGTCAACATGGCCGCACGTGCCATTGGCACATGCCAAACACACACGCTGGTAACCTAACTTGCAAACCGTGCAACCTACCACCAAGGCATTCCGCACATGCCATTGGCACATGCCACACGCGCCACTGGCACTCAAGATGCAACCAACACTCGAGACATCAACACAACCGGGGATGCTTCTTTAGGGTTTTGGTTTGGCGGTCAAAAGACATGCGGCGTACACTACGCTCACATTAAGAAAGCGTGAAAAGGAATAAAGCGGTCAAATAAAAGAGGAAATAATGGTGAAAAACGTTTTCACCCATTAAACCATACTGTTACCACCTCCTCCCATTAATTCACCCATTACTCTCTTCCTTCATGAGGCCGAGTGCGTTTCAATCTCGACTTGTATAAATAGGTCTTACCTATTTCTACCCGGACAACAAGTCTTGGTCGGAGAAAATACTACACTCTCAGAAAGGCAACTTTGCAAGCTCTCCCAAAAGCTTTCATCTCTTGCAAGCTTCCTAAGCTTTCACTTTATGATACAAGTCGAGATACTACTCTCCTCAACACCTTTCTTTGCTTCCCTCCCCAAATCAACCCTTCTCCTCCACTTTGTGACCGAAGCAAGTCTGGAACGGCCATTTCTTGGTTTAGGCCGGACTTGTACAGATTGATCTCTCGAATCTATAAAGTGCTCACGTGCAGCACATTTGTTTAAGGTTTGAATCAGTTTCTCACTCACCTACCGAATTTACTGAAATCGACAGAAACGATTTTTACCCATAAACACATGCGTTAACGGTTTTATGGAACATCAATTCCATGCTTTAACAGTTTTATGGAACATCAATTCCATGCGTTACCACATCCTCCTATTTAGTTACCCATTTCTCCATTCCTTAATGAGACGAGAGTACGTTTCACTTCGACTTGTATAAATAGATCTTACCTATTTCCACCAAACAACAAGTTCAGTGAGGAATATACAACACCCAGAAAATACTTGTTAGCTTACCATTTGTTAGCCTTCCCACTTTTCTGATACAAGTCATAGTAACACAACTACTCTTCCAGAAATCAATTATTCTGGTCTCATCACTTTCCTTGCTTCCCTCCCGATAACCAACCCATTCTCCTTCACTTTGTGACCGAAGCAAGTCTGGAACGGCCATTTCTTGATTTAGGCCGGACTTGTACAGATTGATCTCTCGAATCTAAAGTACTCCCGTGCAGTACATTGTTTAGGGTTTAGACTCGTTTCTCACCCATACACCCGAAATTACCGAATCAGCAGAAACTATTTTCACCCTCAAACAATTGGCGACCACAGTGGGAGATTGATCTTCGGTTGCAATGTCAATCTTCGACCATCGATCTCATTCGACCCAGACATCAAGATGGTAGAAGTAGGCGATCTGCTCGAAGGATCGGCGACTCGGTTACGGAGACGACTCGATTATCAGTCATGACACGACAAGGGATGACTGGGGACTTCCCAGAAAATTGAAGCAAACAATCCGCCCGAGAATCAGTGATTCGGTTAACATGCAACTCAGTAACGGCTGGGGACTTTCCACAATCACGGCGGTGCTTCCCATAAAACTCGGTTGTGCACCCGGAAGGTTTTTTTTTCATCAGGAGACCAAAAAAACCAATAAAGTCTTACCTAGACAAGATACATGGTTCGCTCTTTCAATTTTTCACGGGAATGATAAGACCAATAGGCAGGTTATGTTTCACCCCATGTCATCTACCAAACGCACGGTTCCATGGTTTTCCTGGGATGCTTGCAACACTTTCAATCATAACCAAGACAACATCATTTCCAAATACAATTCATTCCTAAACAATTCATTCTTAAACAATTCATTCAAAAAGAATAATCCAAAACCATCAAGGTAACATTTATCTGTCAACCCCAAAAATCCGAAAAATCAAAACCATAAACCAGGCGTTTCCATTTGCCTTTCAAAAAAAAAAAAAAAACCCTAAAAGTAAGAAGTTCAAAAGACAGAAATGTATTCAAGGAAAGTTTTCCAACAACGGCTTTCTTCTCTTAGCAAAGGCCTCCCTCGTGCTCTGGAAAGCCTCCCTTTTTAACTTCAGCTGCCTGCACAATTTTTTGAATTTCGCTTCCTGCTTCTTCACCATGTCTGCGGAAGGACCTTCGAATGTTTCGACAAGAAACTTCTCGACCTCAGAGAAACCTTCAACGAACCAAAGAACGTTGGATTCAAAGTTTACACACATGTCACGATGGAACCTCCATCTTGAGATTACATCCTCAGAAATAGTATGACCAGTCACGTTGCACATGTCGTCAATCAAAGACAAAGCTTCATCCACCCGCTTACCAGACACGCTTACCATACGCGCTTGCCGGACGCGCTTGCCAGACGCGCGTACCAGACGTGATTGCTAGAAGCGCATGCCAGACGCTCATGCCAGACGATCATGCCAGACGCGCTTACCAGACGCTCATGCAAGATGCGCTTAACAGACGCGCATACCAGACGCGCATGCAAGACGCGCATACCAGACGCGCATACCAGACGCGCATGCTAGACGCGCTTACCAGACGCGCTTGCCAGACGCGCATGCTAGACGCGCTTTGCCCAGACGCACATGCCAGACGCGCATGCCCGGCACACATGCCACACGCGCATGCCAGCCACAATACCACACCCTGCGCTAACAGCTTGCATCCTTCCATCGCTAACATCTTGCGTCCCTCCAACACCATCTTCTCCACTCCACAACTAGCCAAAGCAGCGCCATCCTCGCCCTTCGAAACAGTGTCATGGCTCCAGCACTCCGTGATCAAAACCGTGCCATCTATGTGCGATACACTTACGATCACCAGAACCAGAGCCGCTTCCGCCACCCCAACGTTTCTTCAAGCATCATAGCTCCAACCGTCACCAGAGACGCTACTCCACCATCAGTGCAAGGTACTGGAAGAGCCGAAAGAAGCCGACCTCCTTTTACCACTGTTGATTTGATAAAAAGACAAAAGGCACTTCAGCAGGACGTGCGTTTATAAATGAAGAGGCTCGCGTTGATCTTGAACGCCCAATAGAAGGGAATCAACAATCCAATTTTATCAAATACCCAATGTTTCAAGTATAAACATCAGTTTGTCATGATAAATATACTTTGGAGAACTTGTCGCGGAATTCTATTTATGACATTCAGTTCCTTAGATTTTTTGAGATTACATGGATAGAGTCAAGATTCTTTAACATTTTAGAAGTTTTCATCTTTTTGCTTGGCCTTTCTCACATTGAGGATGACTTCCACATTCTATTTGTTTGTGCTTTCCCAAAATTCATTCGGCAGAACTATTATACAATAAGAGTTCGTCAGATTTGTCCCAAATGATTGGGTTACTGAAATTGGTTGGTGTATTCACCGTTGTATATTCACCATCTAAAGAAAGTCTGTACTTCATTGAGTATGAATGAATAAACTAGGAGTGGCGGCGAAACCCCAGCAGAAAATATCAATTTACATTGCTTTTTAGTTCTAAATTTGAGATAATTACCCGACATGATGATTAAAATTGGCCATATTTGAAGTATGCGGCTAAGTTGCATTAAGTGAATGGTAGTGCACTTCAAAGCAATGTAAAACGAGATACCCTTTCATTATCCAATATGCTTCTTTATTATCAATTACCAAATTCGAGCAGCTGAATTGGCAAATACAAAGCAACGTAGTCATAGAATGGAGTTAGAACTGCTGAACCATCAAGTATGCCACATACCGGTTGCAATGGATCATTCTGCCCAACAGTTTTATTATAGTTAGCTACGAAAATTCGGTTTTTTTCATTCACAGGGTGAACTTTTGCAAAGTGACGGCAGATCTAAGGGTAACAAGACAAAATAGTAGTCTCTATGTATCGGCTATCTAAAGAAACCATCAAAGACCAATGTATAACAAGGGAAGAAAGAAAATCCAACGGTCAGAGATGCTTGATCCACATTCGGGTATTGAAAGCGTTAGATGTACACCATTTTGGTTCAAGGCTTAGCTGAATGGGAAAGGCTCTTAAGGAAAACTGGGCCATTTTGTAATTCGACTAGAAATAACCCGTGCCGTAACGACACGACATGAGACGAAATAATTTCTGGTCAGAATGATTTAAATAAATACTACAAACTATGATAAGATTTATTTTGACCCATGAGAATTTGTAGCTATGAAAATCTTAGATGTTTGTCATCCAAATAATTATAAATTCAGTTACGCTCGCAGTTGATTAAAATAATAATTTCTGATAAAAATGCTAGGTAAATTCTTTTATGTTTCCCTGAAATAATAAATTTTTGGTCGATCCTCAAAGATTGGCGGTCTTTGATACTGATTTGTGTTGTATTTAGATATTTATGTTGAATCTTTATTGGATGAGAAATACATGTAATTACATCCTATCAGAAATTCTTCCTCGATCACTGGCACTATCGTCATGTGTTCGTTATCCATATTTTTTGGTGATTCTGTTCATGTATTATGCTAGGTCATCTCTATTGCATGGTTTCGGCGTAGCCAAAAATTCATTCTCTCATTCTCTTCACGGATCATCAATATTTTCGTGTACCTATGATGCATGAAGTATGGTTTTCCTTCATTTTCCTCCTCAAGGGAACATCGATATTCTCTCGTCGATATCATTGTCTCGATTCCTCACGATATTTTTCAGCAGTCTCGATAAATTCAGTTATCTTTTTGTCAGTTTTAGATTTAGACGTCTTTAAAGGGTGTCGTGGTCTAAATTTTGGCATGAGAACCGTTTGTTTCGTCTCATCTTGGTTCAAGGATTCCAAGTGTTTATATGCCTTATTTTTCATAGCAAAGTCTTGGTCGTATAGTTACCGTATCCGCGGTTTCTTATTTCATCTCTCCCGACTTATTTCCCTTATACTGGACGTTTGATTTGTCTGAGTTTCAACTTCCATTGAGATCCTTTGGTTTTTCTAATAATATGTTAATCATAAAACCAATCATTTCTTATGCATGCATACTTTATACTAAGAACGTTATTTTCTTAATTGGTAAGTATTTCAGTGAAATGAATTGTGATGGTAAATTAGTGATCATAGGTGGATAATACGTGTATATGGTGAGGATGATTAGGGGGATGAGGAGTATAATCAAGCGAAGAAAACCGGTAGTGGAGAGGAAGATCGGAGGGAGTTAGATCGTTTCAACGCATTGCTTTTAGCAAGGTAAATAAAAGAGTGTCGTCTCTGGGTTCAAGGCTCTAATAATAGATTCTTTTCGACAATTATTCGACCCTTTCCAATTAGATTGGCGAGTACAAATAGGTCAATGAATATTATCGTCAGGATATTTGAAGCCCTACAACAATGTTGGATTCAAATCTTTTACAACCTTGACCCAACCAACAACACAGGTTTTGATTCTGATAATGCTTGTTATAGAGAAAACATAGAGAGTTTTTTTATGTGTTTTGAATGGAAAACAAGAACGCTATTTAAAGAGAGTTTACCATCTGTTGAAGATGACTCTTCATCTCCAACATGCATCTTTTCAGAGCGAATAGACATTCCTTCCAACAATGGTGTCTGTTGGGAAAACGAAGTTTCTGTTCGGTTTTCTAACTGTCATTAGAAACCCTAAAACAAAAAAAGTTCAACGAGATGGTGTAGCACCTACAAAATAAGGGTTTGTTGAAAATATCCAACAAATATCTCATTACAATTCCTATCTCAACATATGCTATATGAAGAACACCAACTCATAGCAACTACCATTTGATCTATTCGAAAATATTAGTGCTATGTGGTTTTGCCAAAATCTCCACCCAAGTACATCTTTGCTCTACCTTAGTAAGACAGTCCATCCCACCTAGATCAACCCACACAAAGAGAATGGGCATCCACCAAATACAACATCCATCCACATAGATGCGCCTTGTTGTGTACCGAACTTGTACTGCAATTTGGTCATGAAGCTCTTAATCTTCTACTGCAATGTGGTCACGAATCAGGTCACTTGGGAGGTTTTGAGATGAACGTAAATGGAATCAAAGTTAGTCATCTTCGGTACGCAGATGATACTTTGGTATTCGTAGACGACTCTACCGAACAAGTGAACTACCTTAGTGTTTATGGGTAAAAATCGTTTCCGCCGATTTTGGTAAATTCGGTAGGTGAGTGAGAAACTGGTTTAAACCCTAAACAAATGTTCTGCACGTGAGCACTATCAAGATTCGAGAGATCAATCTGTACAAGTCCGGCCTAAACCAAGAAATGGTCGTTCCAGACTTGCTTCAGTCACAAAGTGGAGAAGAAAGGTTGATTTGGGAGAGAAGCAAAGAAAGATGTTGAGACCGAATAGTGCAGGAGAGTAGTGTCTCGACTTGTATCGAGAAAGTGAAAAACTTCGGAAGCTTGCAAGAGATGAAAGCTTTTTGGAGATATTGCAAAGTTGCCTTTTCTAAGAGTGTTGTGTTTTTCTCCTGACCGAGACTTGTTGTCGGGTGGAAATAGGTAAGACCTATTTATACAAGTCGAGATTGAAACGTACCCTGGCCTCATGAAGGAAGAGAGTAAAGGGTGAAATAATGGAAGGAGGTGGTAACCACATGGTGTTTATGGGTGAAAACGTTTTCACCATTATTTTCTCATTTATTTGACCGCTTTATTCTATTCACGCTTTCTTAATGTGAGCGTAGTGTATGTACGCATGTTGTGACCGCCAAACCAAGACCCTGGAAAGCATCCACCAGTTTGTGTTGATGTCTCGAGTATTGGTTGCACCTTGAGTGCAAGTGGCACTGCTAGTGGCGCGTGTGGCATGTGCCAATGGCATGTGCGGAATGCCTTTGTTGTGGGTTGCACCTTGAGGTGCAAGTGGAAATGCCGAGCTGCTTTAGTGGCATGTGGGCATGTGCCAATGGCATGTGCTAATGCTTTGGTGGTAGGTTGCACGTTGAGTGTAAGTGGCAATGCCAGAGATGCTAGTGGCGTGTGTGGCATGTGTCAATGGCACGCATGGCCGTTAGGGCCACATCTAGGTAATGAAAGCTACCAGCGAGCGTGTTGGCATGTACCAATGGCATGCTCGGCCATTAGGGTCACGGCCTGGTAAGAAAAGATACCAGCATGCGTGTTGGCATGTGCCAATGGCATGCTCGGCCATTAGGGCCATGGCTTGGTAAGAAAAGCTACCCGGTGAGCGTGTTAGCATGTGCGGTGGCACGCCGGGCCATTAGGGCCACGGCACTGGTAAGAAAAGCTACCGGCGATACATATTGGCATGTGCGATGGCATGCGTGGCGGTTGGGTCACGGCCTTGTTAGGAAAGCTACCAGCGATGCGTGTTGGCATGTGACAATGGCATGCGTGGCCATTAGGGTCACGGTCTGGTAAGAAAAGCTACCAGCGATGCGTGTTGGCATGTGCCAATGGCATGCGTGGCCATTAGGTCACACCTGGTAAGAAAGCTACCCGGCGATGCATGTTGGCATGTGTCAATGGAATGCGTGGCCATTAGGGTCATGGCCTGGTAAGAAAAGCTACCAGCGATGCATGTTGGCATGTGCCAATGGCATGCGTAGCCAATTTGGCCTAGGTTGCACGGTTTGCAAGCCTAGGCGCGGACTCCATTTTGGCATGGCGTGGCTAGGGCCAAGGTAAGGGTGCTTGGGCTAGGTTTGGTTGTCATGATTTTCCATTGGCACGGAGGTTCGGCTAGCATGGTTGGCATGCTTTGGCGCGTTTGGTGTGACTAGCATAGCTAGGGCCAAGGCAGAGTGCGTTTGGCATGGCGCGGCTAGCTTGGGCTAGGTGTGGCTGGCATGATTTTCCATTGGCACGGAGGTGCGGCTATCATGGTTGGCATGCTTTGGCGCGTTTGGTGTGACTAGCATAGTTCGGGCCAAGGCGAGTGCGTTTGGCATGGCGCGGCTAGCTTGGGCTAGGTGTGGCTGGCATGATTTGCCATTGGCACGGAGGTGCATCTAGCATGGTTGGCATGCTTTGGCGCGTTTGGTGTGACTAACATAGCTAGCGCCAAGGCAGTGTGCGTTTTGCATGGCGTGGCTAGCTTGGGCTAGGTGTGGCTGGCATGATTTGCCATTGGCACGGAGGTGCGGCTAGCATGGTTGGCATGCTTTGGCGCGTATGGTGTGACTAGCATAGCTAGAGCCAAGGCAGAATGCGTTTGGCATGCCACGGCTAGCTTGGGCTAGGTGTGGCTGGCATGATTTGCCATTGGAACGGAGGGGAATTAGGGTTTTGTTTGTCGTAACCCTAATTTGAAAAAATACCCCCTATTAATTATTTACTACATGCACCGAATGTTCTAATAAATGTGTCACCGGTGACATTAGGTTATTAGAGTTTCACGATTTTACCTTTGTCTAAAAACCACCATCAACATTAAGTTCCACTGCTTGGCTCGGAGCAGGGGGCTTTGTTGCGAGGTAAGCATAAGATGGTGACAGGACTATCAACTTGATTAATCGTAAAGAGAATTGAGAGGTTTGTCGACCTTTTTATAAATAGGATTTGGAATCCTTGCCTCTGGCAATTTTGCACAAATCGGGATCCTGGTACAATTGGGAAGTCAGCATCAATAAGAGACAGGAAGCTGGGCGGCATTGAGAAGTTAACGCGAGTTGGGAAACTTAGCATGCTAGCTGGCGGGATCGGCGCAAGGTGGGGAAGGCGATCGTGCTGGCCCGGGATTCCGGCACAAGGTGGGGAAGATGGCGTGCTAGGCCGGCTTGACTTGGGCGTCATTGGGAAGTTGACGTGAGTTGGGAAACGAGGCGTGCTAGATGGTGGGACCCCGGCGCAAAGTGGGGAAGATGATCGTGCTTAGCCAGGGACCCAGCGCAAGGTGGGAAAGCTGACGTGCTAGTGGGCGTGATCTCAGGCGGTCATTGGGAAGTCACAATTGGTGGGACCGTGTGGCTTGGGAGATTGGGAAATCGCGCGAGCTTGATGGGACCAAATGTAAACAAGGAGGGAGTAGGTGTTTCTACGAGATAGCAAAGTTTCCTTATTTTGCCTTCCTTCACGCGCGGCTTCAATCGGGGCATTATCCATGCTAAAATCGGAGCGTTATGTCCCTCATTGCTTCCTTTCCTTTTTAAGGTTTTGTATTCATACCCAACGCAATTATACCACCTCCCTTGTTTGAGAAAAGATTCTTCTTATTGAGTTTATTTCTTTTCCTAGAGACGAATTACCCTCTAAACAGCCAGATTCTCCAAGTGAAGGCGCGAGTCGACTCTTGCAAAAGCACCCCACTAGGGTTATTCGGGCTAAGAAGATCATCTGGGGTATGTTTTCTTCTTCTTCTTTGTTCATGTTATCCTGTTTTTATATGTGTATAGATAGGATGGAACTTGATCATTTTCCCCATTTTTTACGTTGTATGATGGGACCCTCCCCGGGGATGGCGCGCCTTTAACTCTTCGGAGAAGGACTTGATCGTTGGCGAGATCGATCTTCTTCTCTTGAGGAGGCATTGGTTGGGATTGAATTTCTGTTGCATGAAGCTAGTGAAATCATTAAGGACCTCCCTTCCATCTATCCCCATGAAGAACAGGTGCATGTTCGGACTTTCTTGGGTTCAGTGAGCATGGAGGAGGGGAGAGAGAACGAGGAAGAGTCTTGGCATATTGAGAAGTTTCAGTTCGGCAAAATATCGCACAACACGTTTTGAGAACGCGTCATTCATAGATTTCCTTAGCGCGCATTATTTATGCACATAAAAGGAGCACAAAAACATTAAAGGAGCACATCAACATTAAAGGAGCGCAGTAGCATTAAGAGAGCGAGGCAATATCAATAGCATGAGGCAATATTAGTTGTACTCCACTACATATTAGCTGTCATCCACTATGTAAACACCTATATAAAGTAAAAGGCAGGAGAGACATATTTGTAGAGAGAGGTCAATCTTATCTTTAGTATTCTCATCTTCTTCCTCCATCACCAAAATTAGATCTAGAGCTCTACTAAAGACCCATTAATGGAGATTCTAAATATAACGCTTATATAATTTCAACAATCATAATGAAGAACCATTGATGTAGATCATAGTGAAGATTACCGCAAATCGACTATCCAAAGTAGCTAACTAGCAGATAAGGAAGGCTAACTAGCAGAGATAAGGAAAGTGGACCCAACGGGAAGCGGTTAACTAGCGAGATAAGGATGGCTATCAATAAGATAATTTGCACAACATTTAACTAATCATAATTATATGATGCTAATTTTGAACAACAACAGCTTTCCATTCTCTGATCCGGATAATTCATATTTAGTAACATAATTTTTTTTGTCCTGGCTTCACAATGCGAGCCTAACAAAACATGCACCTCTTATTTCCTAACATGAAAACATTATTCACCTTCTCTTTGTTCATTTTTTAGATCTCAAAATTTCATCAAAAATTTCTTTCTTAGATAATGGATTCTTCTTGGATAATATGTTCTCTCATTTGTCTGGACTTTATACCTTGTTATCTCAAGACATCGATCCCTAATAACCATATGTTGATTTTATTCAAAGACAAGTCAAGCGGTGGGGAGATACGAAGATGTCTTCTTAGCCAATGTGATGAAGGTGTACATATCAGATTTCAAATACCAGAAACTAAATTTTTCACCGTGAGTTCATGAATTGCCATGATGAAGTTATGAGGTGTTAAATGAGAGGTATTGTTTCTCAAAAAAAGTTATCTGTGAAGCCTAATTTTTACAACCAAATCTTAAACTTAATATCAAAATCTACAAGATTGAATATTGGGAGAGGCACTACCCAAAGTCAAACAGTCATTTAACCACACAAAAACCCTAATAAAAAGATGATTTAACCCTGGATGATCCGGTATTTAATTAACAAAGCATTACACAAATCCATTACATGGTTGTTACTTTTTGAACAACAAAAAAGTGCGGCAATAAAAATAAGAAGATTATCTTCTACGTACATCTGCTTTCTATCGTAATTAACATTTTTAAGAAATCAACATCTTGTCTATCATTAAAACAATATCTTCAAATTCGAAATTGAGAGGAAAAATCATTACATGATTAATTCTGCAGAAAACAATGCAAAAGTCATACTTATTAGAGATGAGATTATCTAAAATACATATAGTTAATAAATTATCAAACATAGTAAAGAAAGTTGAACAAGTTACGAGAGAAGACCTGAAACCTCAAATTGTGTTCAATCAAGCTGACCTCCACCTCCCAAACAAAAAAATATATCAAACATAGAAGTGCAAAGGCGGCGGCGTAGCCTGCTACGGAAGAAGCAGAAAGAAGAAAATTGGGGATGGGGTGGCGGTGTGGACATAATCTTATCCATTATATATGGCGAGGATAGGGTTTTCCACTAGTTAGGGTTTACTCATTCTTTGTTAACGCTCGACTGTTCATTAGATCTAACGGTCTATTCACGGATCAAGACAAAAATAACCCTTTTGTGACCTTAAATGACATCCGACTCTAGATGAAGTCCAACTATGATTCATTCAAATCAACCATCAAAAATCCAAGTGGTTCTTATATTAAACAGTATGGTTTTCTTGGCCCGAAGGAAAGTTGAAGATGAAAGAAGCTTTGAAGTGTGTTTGTATTTTGAAGAGTTCTAAGCGCGTGAATATAATGGATGATTGCTTATTTACTAAAAATTAGTTCCAATTTTAATTTCCTAAATTTCTTTTTAATTCTTCTTTAAGTTTCTGTTTGGGCCTATCTATGTGCATAGATTTTCCTTATAAAATTCAGATGTATTGATGGTTTCAATTCCATGTCTTTCCATCTCAAACAATCAAGGGTGTAAACTACCAAACCAATCAAAAACAAAATTTGATCCCTTTTGAATATAATATAGTGGGCTATTTTTTGCGAAGTTTTAATAAACTGTTGATTGCCAAGAGTGCATTTCATCCACCGGTAATGTTATAAAGTGAATGAACTTGTATATAGCGGCACAGGTTCACTTGGCCCGACTCAAAGCCTTTAACACCTTCCAGACGCATGTGTTGGTCAAATATAGCGATCGGCATATCGGCCAGCTAAATCAAATACTAATAAATAGAAATCAATGATCATAACTAACCTAATATTAATTACATGGCGGATATCCATTTATAAGTAGGAAAGGTTTTCCCTATCTTCTTTCCACTTCTTCCTCCATAAATCTTGGAACAAAACCAAACGAAGTATACCTTAACCCAAATATCAATGAAACAACAGATATGTCTCTCTTAGATTATCATAATCACAACCAAGTCATGGCCGATTTCAACATCTTCAACAACAACAATATAAAGCATAATGATTTCTCCTCTCAAAACAAGTAGAATATTGTGTGTTCGTGTTTCGTGTGCATGCTTTATCGGATCTTTTTGGTCTTCACTTCTCTCCGAATCGGGTGATCAGAATAATTACTTTTCTACAAGAAAGAGAGTGAGAAGATAAGAAATGTGAGTTTTCTTGCTCTTTGTCTTTTTCAACAATTCCTTTTGCAAAGACATTTAAACTCCTACTCGTCAACAATGTGGAGCTCGAGGCAGATCTAGACATACTAGATGCACTTAAAGTCAAAAACTTCTAGATGATAAAAGATATGTAAAGCCACAAAGGCAAATGAGATTGAGGATCATTGTTTGCCTATTGAACTCTTGTAATGCCTAATGATTATCCATCTTCAATTTCTCTTTCATGCCTTGTCCAGTATATAAATTTTCTTAAAGACGTATGTTTTTTTTTTTTTTTTTTTTTTTTTTAACTTTTCTTAGAAATTTGACACCATAAATTACCCTTTCTTTCAAGGAAGTAAAATTTTTGATTAAGTTGTGCCTTGTTTTATAAAAACATGAACTCTTTAAACCAAGTGTCCAAATTGAGAGTCATATATAACTAAAACATGTAACATATACCAAGCAATGTAAATGCAATAGCATATACCAAGCAATGTAAATGCAATAGCATATACCAAGCAATGTAAATGCAATAGCATGTAACATATAATTTTTTTTGACTTGACCACTATGTCATCTACATAATCTTCAACTTGCTTATGCATCATATCGTGAAAAATGGTGGTCATGGCTTGTTGGTATGTGGCGCCAGCGTTTTTCAAACCGAAGGGCATCACAGTGTAGTAAAAGTTTCCAAGAGGAGTTCGAAAAGCCGTCTTACTTGCATCGTGTTCATACATCATTATTTGGTTGTAGCCGTTGTATCTATCCATGAAAGAAAACATGTCATGTCCGCTGGTGGCATCTACTAGCATGTCAATGTTGGGGGAGCGGAAAGTCATCTTTAGGGCAACATTTGTTCCAGATCTCTAAATCGACACAACATCTCGATCCGGTCATTCTTCTTTTTACCTAATTATGTTTGCCAACCAGGTGGGGTGATGGATCGGTTTGATGAAACCAGCTGCTAGTAACTTTCGAATCTCCGCCTTAATCTGTTCTTCTACATTATGCCGGAATTGCCTTGGGGTCTGCTTGACCGTCTTGGATCCAGATATCACGTGCAAATAGTGAGTGACCAGCATCTAAGCCGGCATTTCGTATGTCGACGCGAACAAGTCTTGATATTCCTTGAGGAGGTCTGCTAACTTATGCGTTGTCACAAGGCGATTCGAGCTTATAGAGATGGAGTGCAAGTGATATTCTTCATTCCCGACATTAACAACCTCAAGCTGCGTCCATGGTCGAGTTGGTGTCGTCTTGTAGTTGCCATGGTGCATCGGTACCTCCTCCTGCGCCTCGTCACCACGTTTGTGTTCCATTGGTCGGAGAGACCTGTGGTAGTCTCCCGTTAATTGCTAGCGGACCGATATCTGATTTTCTTTTCGTCGTGGCCCAGTAATAAAAGCCCCGTCCTCTCTTGGTTTGAGTCGAACCACAGTTCGCAGATGAAGGCGGGTGTGTCTCTCTTCGAAGGTGTGATGTAAAACCGGGTTCCTCCATGGGGTTGTGCAAGACCATCGCTTTCTTCAATGGACGTCCATTTCGGCAGTGGAGTGTGGTGAGCCTTGTTGGTGGTGACCTGCGGCCCCTGTCTTGGCTCAAAAATCTCCATGCCACAGATTGGCGCATAGAGATAATGACCTCTCCGTTTAACATGGTTTTCAAGCACTGGTGATACGTTGAAGGAATGATTCTGTTGTCGTGGAGCCATGGCCTTCCCGTATCCGCTCCTTTTCAATTACCTCGAACCTTGATTGGACAGGTCCATGCCAATAGATCCAAATTGAGGTACCCATATGTAATGGTTTGGTTGCCTTGAAATCGGTCATTGTAGTGGATTGTCGTATAACCTCGTTTGGTGCGTACTTTGGTTGTCTGTCTGTCCTAAGGGTGACAACGTTGGAGGACGCTCCTGTGTCGATGAGCCCTTTAGAATTCCACGTCTTTGATTCGGGCTATGACGTGTAGAGGCACGGTTATGTCCTTCCTCTGCCATCATGTCGTCGGATAAACGTGATATTGTTGATGGACAAATCTGCGCTCTCGCCGTTTCCGAGCCTTGAAGGAACCAAGAGCACGCTTAGCATTATTCGATTGATGGCGGTGAACGTCTCCATCCGCTGATCCTTTGAAAGATGTAATAGTTCACATAAGTTTTCTACCAATGAGGTTGCTTCCTGGCTTACGGGTTTCTGATTAGTAGTGAAGTTGTTGGCTTGAGTGATCATTTGGAAACGTCGGTCCCAGTTCTGGAGTTTCCGAGGGGAGAACCGTTCAACTCTACCGTCGAGGTTGATGAGGAAATCCGGTATATGGCGTTAATTACATCTTTCATCGGACCCATGTTTTTGGTGTGGATCTCACGAACACTTTTAGGTCGACCCACCTTGGAATTCCTTCGTTGGTCGCATTGTCGGGCGTTGTGTAGGAAAAAAACGTTGTCGTTACACAGTGGCGCTTGAGGACACAGATTGATCCTAAAAATCGACCATCCTTCCGAGTTAGAACGTATTCATAAACCGATATTGGGACCGATAGATCAATCTCCCACCGTGTAGTCGCCAATTCTTTGTAGGTAAAAATGGTTTCTGCTGATTTCATTAATTTTGGGTATGAGTGAAAACAATTTAAACCCTAAAAAACGTACTGTAATGGAGTACTTTAGATTCGAGAAATCAATCTGTACAAGTCCGTCCTAAACCAAGAAATGGTCGTTCCAGACTTTCTTCGGTCATAAAGTGAAGGAGAATGGGTTAGTTTTGGGGAGGGAAGCAAGGAAAGCGATGAGACCGGGAATAGTGGATTCTGGAAGAGTAGTTGTGTTACTACGACTTGTATCAGAAAAGTGGGAAGGCTAACAAATGGTAAGCTAGCAAGTATTTTCAGAGTCTTGTGTATTCCCCGAATGAACTTGTTGTTTTGTGGAAATAGGTAAGACCTATTTACACAAGTTGAAGTGAAATGTACCCTGGTCTCATTAAGGAATGGAAAAATGGGTAAGTAAATGGGAGGAGGTGGTAACCGTATGCATGGAATTTGATGTTCCATAAAATCGTTAACGCATGGAATTGATGTTCCATGAATGTGTCACGTTTAACTACCTGTATTTACTAACCGCCTCACCCTTATGACACTTTCTTATGACGGGCGTAGTGTACGCCGCACGCTGTAAACCGCCAAACCAATACCCAAAGAGGATCCCCCAATTTGTGATATGTGTTGATGTCTCGAATGTTTTTGTGGAAAACATGTAGCATAGGGTTGTTGCCTGGCAAGTCGAGATCGGGAGACTTGGTAGCTTGGTGACCTTTCGACGGTCGAGATTTTGTATCTTAAGAGGAAAGGTAACCCTTTGATCTTTGCACGCTTTCGTTCGTTGGTGGCTACATAGGGAAGGCCATCATGGTGGCGCGACTAGGTTAGCATGCCATTGGCATGGAATGGTGGCGCGGCTAGGTTGGCATGCCATTGGCGTGGCATGGAGGCGCGGCTAGGTTGGCATGTCGTTGGGATGGCGTGGTTTGGCGTGGCCAAACTTAGGTTTTCGGGCTAAAGGTTACCATCGTCGTCCGGTAACCTTGGAGAACTAGGATTTGATCACCGGGATTGAAGGGGGACCGTCGATTGTCGCATTCCTTCGTTTTGGTAGCCGCATAGGGAAGGCCATCAAGTTGGTGCGGACGGAGTGCGTTTGGCATGTGGGGCCAGGTTTGGTGGCCCGTTGGCACATGGTGCGTCTTGCATGGCTAGAAGTAAAGGCAAGGTGTGGCTTCGCTTGGCATGTGGGGCCAAGGGTTTGGAAATCCATTGGCACATGGTGCAACTAGCATGGCTAGGTGCAGTTTGTCTTGGCATGTGGGGCCAAGGGTTTGGCAAGCCGTTGGCACATGGTGCAGCTAGTATGGCTAGGCGTGGTTTGGCTTGGCATGTGAGGCCAAGGGTTTGGCAAGCCGTTGGCACATGGTGCGGCTAGCATGGCTAGGTGCCAAGGCAAGGTGTGGCTTGGATTGGCATGTGGGGCCAAGGATTTGGCAAGCCGTTGGCACATGGTGCGGCTAGCATGGCTAGGTGCGATTTGGCTTGGCACATGGTGCGGAGGGTTTGCCATGGGCGCATAGCGTGGCTAGCTTGGCTAGGTTTTGCTTGGCATGTGGGGCCAAGGGTTTGCCATGGGCGCATGGCGTGGTTAGATTGGCTAGGTTTGCGACCAAGCTAGGGTTTTGGGCCAAAGGTCGTTTGGTAACCTTGGATGGCTAGGATTTGCTCACTGGATTGAAGGGCGCGCCTTCGTTTTTGGTAGCCGCATAGGGAAGGCCAGCAAGGTGGCGTGGATAGGTTGGCATGAGGCCATGGCAAGGTGCGTTTGGCATGGCGCGGTAGGTATGCTGGCATGGTTTGCCATTGGCACTTTGGGTGCTTGTTAGCATGGTTGGCATGCTTTGGCGCATGGGTTGCATGGTTTGTCATTAGCCTTTGGGGTGCAGCTAGCATGGTTGGCATGCTTTGGCGTGGTGGCTGGCGTGGTTTGCCATTGGCATTGGGGTGCGGCTAGCATGGTTGGCATGCCTTGGCGCAGTAGGTGTGGCTGGCATGGTTTGCCATTGGTAATGGGGTGCGGCTAGCATGGTTGGCATGCTTTGTCCCGGTGGCTGGCATGGTTTTCCATTGGCACTGGGGTGCGGCTAGCATGGTTGGCATGCTTTGGCGCGGTAGGTATGGCTGGCATGGTTTGTCATTGGCACAGGGTTACGGCTAGCATGGTTGGCATGCTTTGGCGCGGTAGGTGTGGATGGCATGGTTAGCCATTGGCACATGGATGCGGCTAGCATGGTTGGAATGCTTTGGCGTAGTAGGTGTGGCTGGCATGGTTAGCCATTGGAACATGTGGTGTGAGAATTAGGTTTTTGGCCTGTGGAAACCCTAATCAACATTAAAAAAAGGTACCAGTAATTTTCTCGCTGACAAATTAAAGGGTTCAATAAATGTGCTTGGTTTGGACATTATTACTCAAGTTCTGTGACGTCATTGTCTGACTAGGGTTTTACGATTTTACCCCTAAGCTAAGAACCACCATCAACAATAGGTTATCGCGACACTAGTAGGGGTTTATGCCATAACTATTGGGTCTTTGCAATATATTAAGTTTCTTATTGTAGGTGGCGTTGAGGAAAAACAAGTACCAGGAATTCTATCTTCTTGCCATTTCCAAGATCGGATGACTGAAAGTAGTCATGATATCATGTGGAAGCTTTACACATACCCTGGAGATTACAGATCTTTGAAAATATCATAATGAGTTCTCCTCTCAAATCTAAGTTGTTGAAGAGCCAAGTGAACGAATTTTTAGAACTGTTTGTAGTAAGATCTGTAAAATAAAGGTTTTATTTGATGTTTTCCTTGTCTTAGCTTTTTACAATATTGACATTCATGTTTTATGTTTTATTATGCGGGACAAAGAGAACCAGCCTTAGACAAAATATACTAAAATGCGTATATACAAATGTTTCTAGTGTTTGATGATAGTTACATTACATACACGCTCTGGTGTGTTGATAGAAACTTCGATCCTAAGCAAGTGATGATAATGCTTGTCAATTACCTATAAAGAAGACTTGTTTACATTTGTAGATATATGTACATACTTAATCTTCTGTTGTGTGGGAGTGTGTTAGAGTTTGAACTGGAAATTATGCTTTTCACAAATTCATTTATAAGTTGGATAAAGATTAGACCCAAGACCACACTTGGACCTTCTTGCAGCATTTTTTGTTGTTGTTAATTTCGTAATAATTGGAAAAAAGCAACTAGTTAACTCAGAAAGTGATAAGTCTAGGAATTTAGCAGTTGTCTTTTTACCTAATACGCTCATCAACGCTGGGAACGATGGTTTCAAGATTGGTGTATGTATATCATTGTAAGTTTTACATAAATAGGTATGTGAGTTGGGCATAAATAGGTACGTGACTTCGAAAATGCCTAATTCTTCGTCCAAAATTTGCCTGGATGCCCATAAGCCACAAGTGTCTTTATTGAACCAGCGTCAGTAAACCTTTTGTCTGAGGATAAGTAGTATCTTCTGATGCTAGTAATATGCTACCAACTATTAGGCTGTCTTATGGTGTAATTTGAGGGAACGTTAATAGTTGCCACCTCGGCTGTGTCCATTGCTCAAGTAGCAAGTCCTATGGTGAGGAGGGAAAATGGACCTAAGGAGACGTGATCTCTGGCTTAAAATAATTTTAATCAAATTGGCAATACGTGATTCATATGTCGCTTCCAAAAAAAAAAAAAAAAATCCCTCTAGTGTTCCCTGTAAGTGAGGAGAGTAAATGGAACGGACCTTTAATACCATGCTTTTGAGTGTGACCATTCCCATCTCTCCATAATACTTAGCCTAATTGATCACCCAGATGCCAGAGGCAAAGAAAAACAAATATAAGAACTACAAGTTGCAAACCAGAATTTATTGAAACTTGTTAATAGATGGCGCAGTCTTGCATATTCTGGTTTGTGCTCTACTCAGGTACATGTGGCCTCAAGATACTACTCAGCTGCGGCTTATCGCAACAACTCCGTAGTATTTATGCAATTTGAAATGATGAAAGTAGATATCAACTACAAGGCTCTTTCAGATTTTTGAAAGTCAGCAGAGAAAGTATAGCATAGGCTCCAGAAATTGTAGTACTAGGGCTTGCTTACCGGGCTGCAATCAAATATCCATTTGGATTACCTGGAGGGTGTTTTAGTAAAAACCACTTACAAATTAACAAAACCCTATAGAATATATATAAGTTTTACATAGTGAGAGGAGAGACTAGCAGAGTGAGGCGGCGGTGAGAGTAAAAGAAAGTAACCGGTGTTCTTCTTGTCGCTTTGAAGATCCAATGCGTTCTTACGATGAAAGTAGTTTTCGTATCTTGTTGGAAGCTTTACACATACCTTGGTGGAGATCAAAGAGAAGAGATCTTTGAACTAATTGTCATAATGACTTATCCTCTCAAATCCAAGTTGTCCTGTTGCTGAATCAACAAATTTCATACTGGTAAGATCTGTAAAATTTAGTTTGAGAAAGTTCAGGGTGTATTCATATCGATCTGATTTGGTTAGTATTGTTCTACTTTGGGTTTATATATCTACAAATGTTGTTAGTCTTTTATAAGATTTTCCCTTTTTTCCAGTACAAAATATAAGACATCAGTAAAATCAAATCTTCCACTAACTATTGGATGTTTTTGTGGTTATGTTGCAGCAACCCGGATACGACATAATAGCCCAATTTATGTTTGGCTATATCCTGAAAGGAAAACCCATTGCTAGCCTTCTTTTCAAAATATATGGCCGTATTAGTACTGTTCATGCACTCTCATTTTATCTGATCTAAAACTTGGTCACTACATGAAAATTCCACCTAAGTGTATGTACACTGCGCAGGTATGAAACTTAAAACATCTCAGAATTAAGCCAATGTTATATTGTGTGCATAATATAAAAGCTATATATACTAACTAAAGATGTCTTGATATGATGAAGCTTGCTGGAACAATTATAGCTGGTATTGTCAACCTGGGAGTTGCATGGTGGATGCTTGAGAATATCCAAAACATTTGTGACGATGATGCTATGAGTCCAGATAGTCCATGGACTTGTCCAAAATACAAAGTCACCTTCGATGCTTCTGTTATATGGGGTCTGATTGGACCAACGACATTATTCGGACCAGGTGGAATGTATCGAAACTTGGTGTGGTTATACCTCGTAGGAGCTGTTTTTCCTGTACCAATTTGGGTGATGAGCAAAATCTTTCCTGGTGTGCCTCCAGCAAGCCCTACAAACATTGCTCTAGTAGTATTCTTGTCCCAGTATCCAATGCTGCCGACAAAACATTTGTGTTCAAGTACAAGAAAGGATGGTGGCAGAAGTACAACTACGTTTTGTTGGCAGCATTGGATACTGGGACAGCCTTCATGGGCGTTAATCTTCTTCGCACTACAGAATGAGAATGAGAATGTGAATGTAAACTGGCGGGGAAGGGGAACCCACCTTGATCACTGTCCCTTAGATACTTGCCCAACTGAACCTGGTATTGTGGTTAAAGGGTGCACAGGTTTTAAGTAAGTAGGTTAGTAATACGATGATCAATGAATTGTAGTAAGAATAAGTTAATGAAGTCAAGCAGAGTCTTCGCCTTGAACATTGATTATCTGTTAGGTTTGATTATACTTATTTATTTATTGTTTTCAAGTAATACTTTTTATGAAAATTAGCAGTTTATAGAATGGTTTTGGCTTTAGAATTCAACCCTAATAATGGTTTTCAAAATAGAACTGAACGTTGGTCATTAAATTGTTAATATACTTATTCCAAAATTCTTTTAGTATTTGTTGCCTTGTTGCTGGCACAAGCTACACGACCCAGTCTTGTAGTATTCTTGTTGCGTTGCTTGTTGCTGGCACAAGCTACACAACCCAGTCTTGTAGTATTCTTGAAAATGCAAATAAGGCAACAACTCCATCAAGTCTTGCAAGAAGGCAGTACAAGTAGTCACAAAGTCAAAAATCTACTGACAGGGGTTTGAAACATTCATGTTTACAGATATTAGGAAGCCACTAGTGCAGCCGAACATGATAAATTAGAAAAAACAAAAAATCCAAATAGTGTTTTCGGTTTGTCTTGATAAAATTGTAAATATACGATAAGAAAATGATTAAATTGTAAATTGATTTTAATAATGATTCAAGTTTGTTTGGTTTCTAATTGAACTTTTCATTTCATTTCAGTTAATTTCTGTGCAAATTTTCACTTTGGGGTTTAGAAGAATGCTATTATAGATTATTCTTAAATCATTTGCAAGAGTTCAATTCATAGTAAATTTTGAATCCTAGTAACTTTTTCTTCCAAACTTTAAAATAAGTAAAATTCGATGAGTTATATAATCGCTGTCGTGTACTCGATGGTTACACATATAAGTTCAGGTGCTTTGTAGTAAATACATATATGAAATCATATTCAAAACAATGAGTACTTGGAGTTCTTGTCAAGGTAATGTTCTGCATGAAATGCAGCTGCTGTCCTTTCAAAGAAAAGAATTCATCCCCTGAAACTTGCGCATTTCACTTAAAATGAACTAGAGAGCTGCATTATTGAAAATACATTATCGACAAACCCCATGGAAAAATCTGGTGGATTGCAGAAAACAATTACCCAAACTTGATTCCAATAAAGTTTAGGTATAGAATTAAAATGGAATGAGAAGTTTAGGCAGTAGGAACGATATCAATAAAGTTGAATGGGTTAGCATCTTTGATTGTTTTGTGAAATGAATCTTCATTTTAATATGTAATTTATATTTTGATTCTTCATTAAGATCTCTAGTTTATCTTGAATGTGAATATAATTTGACCATGTAAAAAAATTCCAGTTTTTGTGTACTCTTTATGTCAGTTTTCCATTTCACCATAAGGTTAAATTCCCTTCTCAGGCCATTTCTTGCGGAACACTTGGTCAATGTAATAAACAATGTCAGGATCGTACCACCGGAGTCCTAAAAAGTTGCCTATAAGTTGCTCTGTAGGTCCAACACACCTTTGAGGACCTTTGAGTTTTGGTGTGACTCGTGAGCTTCCCATTCTTGATCAAGTTTGCTCGAGTCGGGATATCAGAGGAAATGTGTGAAGTTTGCATTTCTAAAGAACAATCTAAATATACAGTGAACATTACACACACACAGCCATCCGTCTCAATAGATCAAAGTGCTATCATAAACCATGAATTATGAAGATGTGTGCCTGACAAGCGAATTTGAAGAAACATACAAGCAGACTTATATTGCAAAACTAGAGATCGATGTGATTAATAATGTGCATTTACTAATAATAAGGATTACAGAAAATAATAAAGAGATGGATGTGATTAAGCAACCTTGAGATTTCAAACTTACATAGACTCATTTCAAAATGAAAAACAACTTTATAAAATGTTTTTGTTACCAGTTGACTGAATCGTTAATTTTCCGACTCACTATTTCACCTACTCATTGACTCAGCGAGTCACCTGCTTAGTTTTTGGACTATAGATATGAACTGAAAAAGGTCAGAGTTAATACTTCAGTTTTGTTAATATCTACTTACAATAACTCGCAAATTTCAATATTTCCGATATGGTGCTCTGTTGCTGGAGATATATACCAACTTGTCCTCATTTCATTTCTCTCCGAATTCCTTTTTCCCAATACAAGACCAAGTTTTCCCAATATAAGACCAAGTATGTGCTGGATGAAAAGAAGGACAAGGAATTCCAAGATACCATAACCTGACTAGCAGATCCAAATTCCCTAGTCAACCAAAAAAGAAAACTAACATCTAGAGAGAAAAAATCATAGTGCCGATAGCTGCTGCTTGGTGCAGTTGAACCATCACTTGCTTCTGCCATGTTTGTGTTGGTTCCGCTTGATAAGGGTTAGGGTTTGTTTTCTCTCTTCACAGATGGAGGCGGCAAATTTTTGGATACGGTTCACTCTAGAAAAGTATACTACTTATAAGGGTAAGACATCTGCCCTTTGATTTAGGGTTCAATTAGAGCAAGTCTTACGGTGGAATCCAACCTATTCCAAGTGTGGAAAAATCATGGAATGTCAAGTCTAGTGGCTTCCAAGTTGGGGTCTTCCACAGAAAATCCAAGCAGGGTTCCACGGTTTCGTGGAAGGGTCCGTGGAATCCATATGAACGTTAATAAGAATAGCGCGGTATAAGACAAGAAATGCTATTAAGAATGGCACACATTAAGAATGGCACAAAAAAAAAAACGCTATTAAGAATGGCACAAAAAATCTGTGGAATCCGTAGATTTAAAATGAGTTGTTGAAATCTAACGGCTGAGAAAAAACGCTATTTTTAATAGCATTTTTTTTGTGCCATTCTTAGTAGCGTTTTTTTAGTGCTATTAAGAATAGCGTTTTCACTATTCCACCATTACACTTGCGCTTCCATCCACAGTTCCAAGTGCTGAGGTGGCGTGGGAGATGGAAGATGGAAGATGGATGGATTCCACCATAAGACTTGCTCTTAAGACATCTGCCCTCTGATATCTATTTGCTTGATAGGACGTGGAGGTAGGGGTGAGCATGGGCCGGTATGGACCGGTTTTCGCCTCATCCACATCCAATCCATTGCACTGCAAATTTCAAATTTGGCATCCGCATCCAACCCAGATCCAACGGATTTGCATCCAATGGATGCACGGATGGACGGATTGGATGCGGATAATCCAATGGATTTGTTTTAGTTAAAATTTATAGTAAAGAAAATAAAGCTATCACAAATGACTCCTTATAAAACCTACATATCCTATATATGTATACAAATATAAAAATGCTATGTTCAACACCCCAAGTAAACATCTTTAAAATTCCTAAATGATCGATGGTATTTTCTAGAACTATATAAATGCCCTTAATTTAAAAGATATAGATGTCCAACGGATTTTCATGGTTGCATCCGGGCCCAATCCGTTATCCGTTGGATTTCAAAAATTCCATTCGCATCCGACCCATTAACGAACGGTCCGGGCATCCATCCACAAAAAAACAGTTGGTCCCGGTTAAATCCACGGATTACGGGCCAAATGCTCGCCCCTACGTGGAGGGTAGGATTTATTTTTAAGAGGTCATAGCATGATGGGTTATGGACTTGTTGCCTGATGGGCTCGTGTTTGGATATATTTCTATACTGGATGATGATTACAAAGGAGATCATCCTCTATTTTCTGCATCAGTTATTATTTAGGATTACCCATAATTTTCAGAGTTACATGTGTATCATTTTCTATCATTGCGGTAAAGGATCATTCCTATCTTCCGTACAATTGCATCTCTTGGTGTATAACTGCACAACCAGGAGTCCAGAGTTATTAAGAAGTTCTAAGCTATCTTGAACAATAATATACTGTATCTCTTTGTCCATTCCTGTCATTTTTGTTCCTTTGTCCATTGCCCACCTCACTGCCTCTGCCTGTTCAGCATCTACAACTTTGTTTGGAATGCATCGAGCTCCATAACAAATACCTGCACCATTAGAGGTGTCAAACAGGCCGGCCTGGCCTGGTTTTGGTCAGCCCAGCCTGGCCTATGGCCTGGCCTGAGTAGGCCTGTCTCTTTAGCAGGCCTGGTCGTCCTGGCCTGAAAACCCTATTAGTGAGCCCAGCCTGGGCCTGAGCCAGGACTGCTTCAAACCGGTCCAGGCCAGGCCTGGCTAGCCTGCTATATCATTTGTTCCTTAAATTTTTTTAAAAATGATCGAAGGCAAAGAGAATTGATCCTGAGTTCTAAATCTCTTGTTGAGGCTCCTAACCAGTTGGTCCACCCTTATTTGATGTAAATGTTTGAAATGACATAATATATAATTGACTTATTTATTTAATATTGTAAATTAGACACAATTAGCATGCCAGTTTAATATTAATGCTAATTATATTTAGGTAATGAGATAAAAGTCAAAACTTAATTGATGTATAATTACTATGAATTAGGCAACATTGAATCATCTATAATTATGATTACGTGAAGTGTAATTATAAATTGTGAACGTGAAACGCAGTGAGATTTACAAAGTAATTTAATGCAATTTTATATTTAAGCAATAATACACTAATATAGTAAATAACTCAATTAGACTAATTATATACTCCCTTTGTTTTTGAAAAAGAGATACTTTCACTTTTTCATTTTAGCCTAAAAATAGGCCAAATTAAAAAAGTAAAAGTATCTCTTTTCCAGAAACGAATGAGTATAATTATCCGAAAATACTTAAGGAAGGAAATTGGAGAAAGTTTTATTTAAGGAAGGTAGACAACATATAGATTTGTGATTAAATTCCAAATGGTAAGTTCTCCTCAAATAGAAATAGAAATATTTTCTATATTCATGTGGTAACTGATTCCTTAATTTAAGGAGTATTTGATTAAGAAAATTGACTTGAATATTTATTAAGAGAAAATATTGACTTGAATATTTATTAAGAGAAAATAAATATATACAATTGTGATCAGTATCCAAACAAACAAATTGGTGTAGATCAGTGGTGTGTATGCACTTAATAAGCGGCAAAAGAATTAAGTCATGCATCGATACCCTCCACAAACTCAATATTTTTCGCTAACTAGCAGTATATTCGTATGTTACTGGCCATATACAGGCCAGCCTGGGCAGGCTTGTACAGGCCCAGGCTAAAACAGGTCAGGCCATAACTGGCTAACAGGTTGAATACCACAGTCCAGCCTGGGCCTGTCTTCAGTCTGGGCCTGACCAGGATCAGTTTCAGCACGCGCCAGGCCAGGCTTAAGCCTGCTTATACGGGCTAGGCCGGACCAGGCCCAAGCTAGCCTGGCCTTTTTGACACCTCTATGCACCATCAAGAAGAATTAGTCCTACGAAATCAGCTCCTAATGGATTCCTAACAGGAAATACAATATTTTTCCATAACAAATTAAAGAAGAAGACGGACCATTGATTCCTGAAACTCAGCTCCAAGATAGCCGCCTCTGGTAGGTCAAAATCGGTTATCCAGTAACAAATAGTATGCAACAGTTGCCTGGAAATTTGTAATAGATTATAACGTATAAGTTATAACACAAGTTGGGAAATAGTGTAGTTCATAACTATATGCACGAAGATACCTCATTTTGAACTTTGTTGCCAAGAGATTCAATCAATTGGTTCCCGTCAAATCCCATCTGAATCACTTTCATAAGAATTTCTTCATCCATCTGCCAAATTAGAATAGAACAAATGCTGTTTACATAATGAGGGATCTAGAAGACCGGAACATAATTATACTGCAGCAAGATACAACTACAGAAAGGTTATGCAAAAGCAGATACACAACTTAAGAAAAGAGCTCAACAACAAATTCGGTATCTCAGCAAGATACAGTAAACCTGATGGTCGTACCCTAGAGGTTTGGGCTTCAATGGGGTTCGAATCCCACATGCATCGGGGTTTGGAGGATTTTCCATGAGGCAGTAATAAGCCAATGGAAAACACCATTGTTGACCTTATCCTCTATTAAATTTTCTCATTAAACACAATGACGACCAAGCCCATCACTCATGTAAATTTGGTTTCAGACCATAAAATGCCAATGCTACATATACATATACCTTATTTGTCTGTTCCATTGTGTCTGGTGGAGGAACAGCTAAATAGCTTGGAAGATGAGCTAGGAACCATGGATGCTGACGAATCTCAGGAATGGTAATTCGCTTCATGGGATCTACCACAAGCATCCTCAGGATCAAATCCCTTGCTCCATCTGATAGATGACTTGGTAACGTATAAATTCCACCCTGAGGTAAGGACGAAGAGAAACAAAAGGCAGAAGACCTTAACCTCTATACCCAAAAAGATTATAAACACTGACTATTATGATTACTATAGGAATAGCATGAGAGTAACAAACTCATAAAGCATAAGTTTATATCCTCTGCATTCATCTAACTATTTGCATGCCATGAGAACAGTAAAGCGAGATGACATATACATGTTTAACCTCTACGACTTATACAGTCTGTTCAAGGTAAATTAGGAAATGGTAGATTCGCCTCTGTAGAATCAAGCTTTTGATACTATATAAATCTTGGTTTACAAATACAAATTAGTTAAGTAGGATTATACCTGTATTTTTTTGAACAAGTTAGGTATGTTTGTATCATCAAAGGGCAGAGCTTCACATAGAAGGGCATACAAGGTAACACCACAGCTCCAGATATCTACCTCAGGCCCAGCGTATGGTTTTCCAGATATCACCTAATAAGCAGATACAGGAAAGATGAGCCTTTGTTATTTAGACCAGATTGCATCTTAAAATCATTTTGCATGCTCCTTAAGCTATGATAAAATGAAAGATGCCACAATTTTGATTGTTCAGTCAATACCTCAGGGGCAGCATAGTTCGGACTTCCACAACTTGTTTTTAACAACTGACCATCACGCATGATATTGCTCAAGCCAAAATCAGCAATTTTCACATTGTATTTTGAATCCAAAAGCACGTTCTCAGGTTTAAGATCTCGATGAACTACCATGTTCTTGTGGCAGTACTCCACCCCGGAAATAATCTAATTCCAAATGAAAGTCATATCAAACTTAAATTTAAGAAGGAACAGCCAATCCTTAACCCCGTAGTGAACAGACATAAGCATCATTAAAATAAATTCGAACTTAGAGAACATTTATCTCTACCTGCTGAAAAAACTTTCGAGCTTCATCCTCCTGTGACCTACCCTTCTGGATGATGTGATCAAACAGTTCCCCAGACTTCCCGCGCTCCATTACAACACATATGTCACTGGGGGTCTCTATGACCTCATAAATTCTTATAATGTGGGGGTGCCTTAACAATGTCAGTATTTTGATTTCTCGTCTAACTGCAAGGTAACAAGCACAATAGAATCATCTCAGTAGCCTCTAACAAGGAATATAACTCCCAACAAATCAAATTTCATGGAACATATATACCCCTGGTTACTGTTGCTTACTGAATTATTTGGGGAATTTAGAATGGAATATGGCACTTGACAAGGTCTAAAAAACCAATGAATCACTACCAACTAAAAAACCAATGAATCACTACCAAGTAATTGATAGAGTTTGGCGTTCCATTACAAAAATCTCTTAGCTATAGCAGCAAGGAGGACAAATATAGCACTAGTGTGTAGGACAAATAGGACAAGGTGCAGGTCTATAAATCTCACCTTTATCCTCCATATTCGAGTTCTTTATTCTTTCCCGATTAAGAATTTTAATAGCAACTTGGTGTCCAGTCAGTACATGATCTGCACTTTTCACTTTACCAAACGAACCAAATCCTAAAGTCTTCCCAAGTTTATAATTCGGTAAAAACACATCTATATCAATGCTGGTTCCCCCATGACTGGAATCATCAATATCCATTTTAACTGTAGCAGAAACAAGACAAGAAAAACAATTCAGGACATGCATAAAGAACAAAACAAAGCAAAAAATTGTGTTAACCACTGCAGTGTCCAAGTTCTGATGAGAATCGTCTAATTACTTCTTTGAAATACAGCTATTTGATGTTTTAATTAGGAAAATAATCACATAGATATCACATTATAGGTAGAAACTAGCAATAAAACAAGCTGATTACAGTTTATTAATCATCATCAATTACTATTATTCGGTATGCATAATGATTCTTTGGTAACTATGTTATTCAAAAGTGGTTCTGCATCTCACCTGATGCAAAATCTTCTTCTTAATTAGACAATTGATTGAGGATAACTTGTCTGAATAATATTATGAAATTCAATTTTATGAAAGAAAAGCGTGCTACACGAACTTAAATCGACTCAAAGAAGAGAATCCTAACAAAATTAGAAAACCATAACCAGATGAAACTCTGATTTTTTTAGTGTTTGATTCAAACTCTTAACTCTTTCTAACCTGATTTTCCCATGGATTGAAATTCATCAGGAATTCCACGTGATATGTGTAGCAGTCGAGTTAAAGCCAATTCACATTCAGCATTCGCAACACCGCGAATCTCCGTACCAGCAGTACCCACAACCATGTCGCCACCGCCATTAAAACATCCTCTTCTCTCTTCCGGCAACAAATTCTTATCGATCATCTGATTCATCAACCCGATTTCACCGACACCAACTTCAATTGCCATGATGTTGAATCTGTGGAGATATACGATGCCCTAATTCTTGAGAAATCGGGGGAAGAAATCGATTTTTTTTTAATTGATTCTGCTTTTAGAGATGATGATTGAGCAGATGGTGATGGTGAATTTTAGGTTTAAGCGAAGGTTTTTTTTTTTTTTTTTGTGTTGTGGGTGCAGATACAGAAACAGTGAGTTGAGTGAAAAGTAGAAGAAGATGAAGAGAAACCGGAAGAAATCTTGTTTTTGTATGTTGGGAATTTGGCTTTCAGGGTTTTTAGAGGAAGAAGACATTTGGGAGTGTGGTGTTTGAAGAGCAGGCGGAGAGTGAGTGTGAGAATGGAACGTTTCATCTGTCATGAGTATCACAATTAGATCTAACATTTTGAGAAAACAAGAGTGCCTAAATTTTATTTATTACTCCCTCCGTTCCGATTTACTTGACGTTGTAGTATTTTTCACGGATATTAAGAAATATAAGAGAGAGTAAAATCTTTCAATAATACCCATATTAATTCCTACATAAAGAGCTAAATAACCTAGGAAAGTTATCAATCCCATAGTAATGTACTTGGGATGTACAAGATTGAGTATATATCCTCCATGGGGTATATTTAAATAATATAGAATAATTGTTTTTGGTTGATTACCATGAGAATTAATTATCTGGTGTGATTCCAAAGCAGGGATAGATTAGTGAAAATTGGGAAAAAAAACTAAAATTATCATCTAATTTGGAACACAAAAGAAACCCTAAAAAAGCAAGAAAAATGGAACGGAGGGAGTAGAATTTAGAACGCATCATTCAAATTGAGGTTGGAGGATTAAAAAAAGACGTGCTAATAGACTATTGTTATAGGGAAAACAAAAATGGATTGGGAAAAGCTGACTTTAGGTCAGGTAAGATTGACTTTCGGTTAATAAAAGGGGAAACAGAGAAACATTCCTAATTGTTAGTTACATCAACTACTTCTGCGAGAAGTTGGCAATCCAAGAAGCAAGTCCTCAATGTATTTGAATAAGCATGAAGACTTGAGAACACTATTAAAAAACTAACACAAAACAAGACTTCATCAAATGGAAAATTTCTCTCGAAAGCATTGTTATCTCCAGCATTTAAGAAATTCATTCATCAAAATTGGGAAAATCTAGACTAGCGAAGATTTGCAAGCCAAGATTTAATTGTAGTACTTATCAGGCGGAGCATCAAATTAGAAAGTATTTGAATGGACTATCACGTTGTACTCTTTTTCCTCATCAAGGTTTTCCCACTGGGTTTTCCTTGTCAAGGTTTTAATAACGCAACATGTAGATGTCTATCTTTGTACTAAGTTTACTAACAAGGTTTTAACGAGGCAATTAGCTTAGACACAATGTCATCGGGGAGTGTTATAAACGTGTAATTATGTTAAGAATATCTAATTATGTCATCAGGGTGAATCTCGTTTATTACTGGATGCCCTTGTATCCTGCCTTATAAATAGAGGCTCTAATGTTTGTCTATTATACATATTAAATAACAATATGTTTGTCAATTCTTCCCCTCTTTCTCTGTTTTTCTATCTTTTACACTGTACTGCACATATTGACAATTACTAGGGAGGTCTTTTCTCCACAACCATTTTTATTACAACTTGAGGTTTCGTCAGTTTAATTAATAATTTATTTTGGCTTATGTAGTCAGATGATGTAGGATGGCAGAGATGCCGAATGAAGTCGGAGTGTTCTTTGAAGTACAAGGTCGGAAGCATGGATGCTAAAAATAAATTGGCGCAAGCGAAATGGCTCATAATAAAAACAAGATTACTCAAAATGAGGTCAGAATCAGATTGGGTTGTATGGATGTAGATATGGCGGATACATGTCAAGCTGTGAGATTAGCAAGATTGCTCCGAAACTTTCTCCTTGGCAGTGTCAGACTACGACGCACCTGCAACATCATGGAACGCGTATGGTGTATACATTTCTTCTTTTCTTCTAACACTAAACGCAAATAGAGATGAAGTTTAGATGCGGGTAGCAAATACATTCTACAAGTTATAAGTATGCTAAAAGTAGAAGATCAACCTTCAGATGTGCATATATTTTCAATTTCAAGAAGAAAAAAAGAAATTGCACCAAAATGAAAACACTAGTTCGAATTCAGATAAAGCTAAAGTCTACTTCGAGCTACCACAGGCTCCTACCACAGGCTCGAGGAAGATCAAGGGATTAGGGATTCCAAGTATTTACACTTCCCAATAGTACTCTTTGGAACCACCACTACTACCTTCACTGGATCCCTTTGCTGATACACCATTGCAACAGTATCACAACTCATTTTCACCATCAGTTTTAAATACTCATTTCCAAGTCGCTTGTTTAGCTGCTTACACCATTCTTAACTTTGTTCCACACTTAAAAGCTTTGGAGACTCGGTTGCTTCAGAAAACTAAGATTCCTCCCTACATGGAGTTCTTGACAAATGTACTGTAGCATTAGAAGAAACATTTTATATGCCAGCACTTTCAAACTCAACAAGAAGCAGGTTCTATCGCAGTTTTACACGTACTAAAATCATAACAAAAGTTTCGAAAGGCAATGAGCATCGTCAACATTTGAATTTGCATCTCCTCAGTTTTTTAACATGATATCCCATATTTTTGTGAACATGAAATTTGCCGGTGATTCTTAGCTTTAGAAGTAGAACAATATAAAAATGAACTCAGATTAAGGAAGCAATTTATGTGATTGATGGATATATAAAAATGTACAGCATCTTCATCGGCACTAAGAGGTCCAGCTTGTTGTAACTGTTCGGAGACCGCTTGATACACGTCCAGGTTATACGTTTCATCTCTACATGTTGCCATGGAGGAGTTAGAAGAGACCTTGAGCAGTTTTGGGCTCCTATACTCGACTATTATGAGTTACATAAAAGGTTAATTCTTTTAACAAATTCTAAAAATTAATAAATTTAACTATACACATAAATGAATAATACCTGATGGAATTTGCATCACCAATGACCCATCTTCATAGGTGCATCGTGTGTCGGAACCAGAGGCTATTCTTCCATGTGTCAAAGGAGAGTGCTACTATGACGTTACCACCAAGATTGTGCAGATGATGTAGCAGTACACAGGCTTAGTTACAAAGCCATTCACACACTCACCTATTTTGACTTGATGGCAGAAATACCTGAAACTTCTTCTGAGAGGAGAAATCATTGTGTTAATTAAGGATGATTGTCTCTCCTCCATGCTATATGTAAAGGTTCCGGCACAAATCCAAGATTCAATTCATAACTCATTTTTCTTGGAGATCAGATTTAGTTCAGAGATTGAGAGATTTGGATGTTGGATGATGGAGGTCAAATTTACTTCACAGAAAGATGTGGATGATAGAGATGAGATTTAGTTCAGTGAGAGAGAGATGTGAAAACGGCGCTATTTGATTTCAGGATTGAGTATTAGTGAGTTACTCATTAGATTGTATAAGTGTTTGCCCTAAAAGAAAGATAGGACTCTTATATAGTATGTAGTAGTATGATAAAAACCCTAAAGCCCATTTGGTATGGTTTCTAGATGCCGAATGCAGTCTGAGAGCACTTTCAAGCACTAGGTGGGAAGAATGGATGCTAAAAATCAATTGGCGGAAGCGAAATGGCTCATGAATAAAAAAAAAAATAATTCAAAACGAGGTCAGATTGGGTTCTATTGATGTAGCTATGGTAAATACATTTAGCTGTGACATTAGTAAGATTCCTACAAAACTTTCTCCTTTGCGGTGTCAGAAACTACGACGGACCTGCAACATCATGGAACGTGTAGGTATATTCTTCTTTTCTCCTAATTCTAAATTAACTCAAATAGACATTAAGTTCAAATGCAGGCAGCCAATACATCCAGCAAGCTAACAGTGGAAGATCAGCCTTCAGATTTACATACATTTTCAGTTTCAACAAAGAAAAATAAACTGAACTAAAATGAAAACATTGGTTCGAATTCAGGAAAAAGCTTCAAGGCTACTTCGAGCTACCACTGATTTCAAACCTTGTGATTAAGGTGGGAACGACCCTGCTCTTGGGGAATTCTAAATACTTACACTTCCCAACAGTACTCTTTGGAACCACCAGTACTATTACCTTCCCTGGATCCCTTTGCTCATACACTTAATGAACTCCTCATTTTTGCCATCAGTTTCAAGCACTCATTTCCAACTCTCTCCTTTAGCTTCTTTCGCCATTCTTGACTTTGTTCCCAAAACTTAAAAGCTTGGCGGCTCTTGTTTCAAAAAGCTGTAAGTTTCCTCCATGGAGTTCTTGATGGGTGCGCTGTAGTATTACAAGAAACATTTTAGATAGCAGCATTTTCAAACTCAACAAGACGCAGGTCTTATCGCAGTTATACTCTCATTTACATTTCCATAACGAAATTTTGAAAAGGCAATGAGCATCATCAACATTTCAATTTCCATGTCTTCAGTTGTTTTTAATATCCCAGGGTCTTATGTGGACCATGAAATTTGCCAGTGAAGATATATAAGCCAACTAAGGAATATGCGAATCTTACATTAATTGTTAGCTCTATACATACACCAATGTAAAAATGAAATCAGATTAAAGAAGCATTCTATGTGATTGATGGATATAGGAAAATATACAACGTTTTGATACATCAATATTAAATCGATTGCTTGCATGGGTTCAAAACCTAAACACTTCAAACATCGATTTAGTATTGAGAGGAGAAATCATTGTGCCAAAATTATGGATGCTATGTGTAAAGGTTCCCACACAAATCCAATACTCAGTTCATAACTCAATCTTCTTGGAGATCAGATTTAGTTTAGACAGGGTGTGGATGTTGGATGATAGAGATCAGATTTAGATTTAGTTCCGAGAGAGAGATGGAAACGGCGCTGTTTGATTCTGGACTTAGTAGCCTAGAGTCTTTATTAAGTACTTTTTGGTGTTTGCCCTAAAGTGAAAGTAAGGTCATCTTTTGTGTTATATAGTAGTACTAGTAAACCCTAAGCCCGTCCTTACCACTCGAGCCCGTTTGATATTGTTTCCCACCGACTTAACTTCTCGAGTAGACCGACGTGCAGGCAGAATGGTGCAGGAATAACCATGCGCAACCGTGCAAGTAGAATGGTGCAGGCAATTCGACTACTAAGAACATGTTTAACCATAATAATAATGTAGCAGAACTTGTATACAAAAGTATACGCTTGGGTTTGGCTCCTCCTATAGATAGCCATATTTTGACCATGATTATATAATATAACAGAACTTATATTAGACGTATACAATGGTATATGCTTGGGTTTGGCTCCTCCTATAGATGGTCATCTTTTGACCAAGCGTAACATGGCCATTTCATAATTAGGAGGCAAAATGATCAATTTGCAATTAGCTAGCCAAGTAATGTTACAATACATTTCTTACGAAATCTTGGGATCATTTTGCAAATAGCTAGCCACTGGATTGTTTAACCTTAAAAATGCACAATGTGAGGTAAAATATTAGGGAGCCATGTCCTACGAGATCTTCGGTTTTACTAACAATTAATGTGAAAGTCTTTTTTAAATCAGCTCAAAAGGACTGACAAGTGACAATCAGTGTTGATCGCGAATTCGCAATGCTCTTATGATACCGAGAATTACAAGGGTGTCGCAGGCATAGCTATAAAATGTGATGCTACAATATATTTCTGAACAAGGGTGTCCTGTGATAGGTGTGTTGTGGTTTGGCAGGGCGGAACTAAAACTAGACTGAGCTACTTTGAATCTCTACACCGGCAAAATTAAAATTTGAATACACCAAACGCTGTGCTACAACCTAATACTAGACAGATTGAAAAGATTATTGCAAATGGCAAACTCTGTCGATATGCAAACAAAAGCCTAGCATTTAGCATACACACGGTTTTTTGCATTAGGCTCTCTTGTTCAGAACTGAAATTGGTTTGCAGGAAGCGCCTATACATTCGCAAGCAAGGTCTAACAAGAAAAACAATATACAGTAAAATGAAAACATTGGTTCGAAATTCTGAAAACCTCGATCTAATACTGATTTCAAGCTTTGAGGATTAAGGTTCAAACGACCTTAAATGTGTTGTGACATATCTCTGTGGTAAAACTAGCTGCTGCTGTTAAATGAACTGTTTGATCTAGTATACTAAAAAGGTAAGCATGACTTGGTTCTTAACATTTACAACTTACTGGTATCAAAATTGGTTACTTCCATGAGATTTGAGCAATGACGACTAAAATAATCAAAACAAATTTACAATACATTACCAGATTTTAACACTATCACAACACAGAGAACACACTTTCACATTCTTCATTTCATCCACGGATACCACTGATGCTCTCTAATCATCTTTATGTTCTCTCTTTCTGCAGTAATGTCTCTGTTAGGACGCAAATCTAGAAAAGAACTGAAAACCTATCAAGATTCATGGGTTATCCAAAACCCTTGTTTCTACTACACAAGGGTTTGCAGTTTTCAACCCATAAAAATACTTTTGAGAGGAAAAATCATGATGTGAAATGTTAAGGATATTGAGCCTCCATCCATGGTATATGAAAAGATTCCCACACAAACCCGACATTCGATTCATAACTCATGCTTCTTATTATTATTTCTTGTAGTTCTTTGATAAGAAGAAGACTCGTTGGATGATGAATATCAAAGACAGAAATATGGAAGCGGCCGCTGGAGTTTAAATGTAGATGTAATAGTGTTTGCCCTAAAAATGAAAGAAAGAGAGGGCATCTTATTATATATAGTAAACCCTAAGGCTGTCCTTCTCGTAAGTGCTTAGGAAAACCTGCCAAACCACCTAGTCCAACGTTGGTTACCCCTTATAGCCAACATCTGCAATCCGTTAAACTGTCAAACTGTTACCTTTTTGTTTTTCAAACCAATTGAAAAATGTCAAACGCTAGATTGAAAATGGTGACATAGGTTGTTGGATAAACCAGATGCAAACTGAAAATGATCCATTTGGCCGGTTCAAAGGAGTGAGTTTGCATCCACTATGGGCATGACAAAGTGGTAAATCAGCCATGTGAGGTCCAATCTTTACCGAGCAATAGTAGATTTTTATCGCTAGTGTTGCGACCTAGTAACCATCACTCCGGATTGAGTATTTAAAACTTATTCTCTCCTATTTGAGTTACCTTTGAGAGTAGAATCATTATGCTAAATCAAGGAGATCAACCTTCAGATTTAAAATATTGGTTCGAATCCAGAAAAAGCTTGAAGTCTACTTTGAGCTACTGCTGATTTCAAACCTTGTGAATTAAGGTTGAAATGACCGTGCATTGTGAGATAACATGTCAGTCTGAGGAAGAAGATCAACTTGTGAATTGAGCATGAAGTACTTCCACTTCTCAACAGTATTCTTTGGACCACCACTATTACCTTAATTCACTGGATCCCCTTGCTCATACACAATTGCATACACCTTCGTCAGTTTCAGATACCCATTTCCAACCCTACTGTTTAGCTGCTTACACCAAATTCTTGACTTCGCTCCACACTTAAAAGCCTTGGAGACTCGGTTGCATCAAAAAGCTAAGATTCCAACCTACATGGACTTCTTGACGAATGCGCTGTAGCATTAAAAGAAACATTTTAGAGGCCAGCACTTTCAAACTCAACAAGAAGCAGGTTTTATCGCGGTTATGCACATACTAAAATCGTAACACAAGTTTCAGAAGGCAATGAGCATCATCGACATTTCAATTTCCGGCTCTTCAGTTTTTCTTTCACATCCGAGAGTTTTTTGTGAACATAAAATTTGCTGGTGAAATTATATAAGCCAAACAAGGAATATGCCAACCTTACATTGATAGTTAGCTTTATAAGTACAACAATGTAAAAATGAAATCAGACTAAGGAAGCAATATAATACAGAAAAATGTAACAGCATCAATAGATTTAAGCCAAAATGGAAATAAAAAACCCAAAAGGATCATGTAACATTAATGAATACTGGAATCCCAACTTCAGTATTTAGACATTTTAATTGTTTGAAATGTAGAAGGAAAACTGAACATTAAATTCACTCAAAATTAAACATTAATCTGAGGGAGAATTCCAACGCTGTAGTAAGAAAAAGAGAAAAAAGAAAAAGGCAAACTTACATATATGTATCTACTTCCACACCATCGGCTGTTTCATTGGAATGTACATGATGATGGCATTAATATAGAACATAATTGACGAGGTATCTCCCAGGTTCAGGTGCAACATCACTTAATGTTGAGAGGAAAACTCATTGTGCTGAATTTAGGATGATTGGTTTGTGTCTCCTCCATGCTATATTTAAATGTTCCCACACAAATCCAGATTTCAAAGATTCATAACTCATTCTACAACTCCTCTTTTCTGTTTCTAATTAACAGATACTCAATCAATCGAAGAATAAGTACTGTTTTTGGATAATGAAGATCAGATCACAGAGAGAAAGAGAGAGATGGATTGTGGAAACGGCGGAGTGGTGTTTGCCCTGAAAGAAAAGGCATCTCTTGTGTATATATAGTGCATACACCCTTAGTCAGACCCTATCAAGCCGAGCTATGGCTCGCCTTGTCTAACTCAAGCCGAGCTTTGGCTAACTTAAGCCCCTCCGGTGTTGGACTTATTCTCACCCTCTTAAGTTATCCTTGACTTCGCCTTCATTCTGCACAATTGCAAATAATGTAGCTTGTCAATATGCCTGCCGAGACCTCTTTGTATGTCTTAGTAACAAAGATGACTATGGGGGTTGAAAGTCTCTTCAAAATAAAAGACTTGATCAAATTTGGTTTAGGTAGAGGGAAATCCCACTTTATGTCAAACTCAATCAACCTCTGAAATAAACAAAACAATAATGGTAAACGGTTTTCCGTATAATCTGCAATCTAGCACTACCCTAATTATCACTGTTAATTTTACAGTACAGCAAGTAAAATGCTGTATAGCAACATGTAACTTCATGTTGTAATGCTACTGCAATAATGAAGAGTCTGACTCTGAATTGCGGTGCTCATCTAACCAACTTGGCTAAAGCGACAGACTCGACAGGCAATCGCCGCACTCCACATGTAATAAATTAGCAAGGAAAGAACCAAATAATATAGATAGGAATTAAATCACTACACGGATACATGAACACCATCAAGAAGTATATATAAAACTTGAGAATTTTCATCAACCTGTTATCGAGCCTAAAAGTGAAAATCGCTCTTTGAACCAATTAAGGAACAGAGTTGCTAGTATTTGTTAGACATCGAAAATACATACAAGTGAAGACTAATCAGTAAAAAGTAGCGACACCCATAGCTTGTTAGCCTTAAAAGCATCTCAACTGTTACCTTTCCCTCCAGCTCTTCATGCATATGACACCTTAATTATGTTTTGCACAAATTTATTACTAAGAAGACATTTGCCGAGATGTGTTGTGGTTTGGCAGGGTTGGCACTCAAACTGGACAGCTACTTTCATGTGTTATACCACCAAAATTTGATTACACAACTTGTTATTTACAACCTAACACGGGACATATTGATAAAATTCTTGCACATGGTAAAATAGTTTCAATAAGCAACATTGGACTCTCCTTCTCTACATGCAAGATAAAATGAAGTTCAAATGCAAGGTAGGCCAAACATTCTCAAGCAAGCTCTGCTATTCAAAATATACTAAAAGTAAAAGAGGCACCTTCAGATTTACATACATTTTTAATTTTAAGAAGAACAAACAATCACCAACCTTTCAATTTCAAGATAGCATGAAGTAATAACTCCCTGAATTGGAGATCCAAGTAAAGAAGATCTCTTGCATTTGTGCTCCCTGGAGCATCCAAGTTACTGAGCACACAAAGTCAGAAGCAAATACTCCAAGTAAATGGCTAATAGTGTGTTCTTTCAGAAGGCAACCGACATTTCAATTTCTACCTACTCAATTCTAGATCATCCCTGAGGTTTTGGAGATCATGAACTTTACTGGTTTAAAAAGATGAGCTAAGCAAGGACTTCTCTTGAAGTGCATGGACATTTACGTTTGGTGTTGGCTGGTTAGCGAAATAGTAAGAACTTGGTTAGTCTAGAGGTGCCGGACAAAATTGAAAAATAGTATGTTTTTGACATAACTCAAGCCAAACCGGATGATTCTGTGTAGCAGACATTTTGATTTAGCTAATATATGCTCATATTGGTGCAAGCATTTCTTTTTCACACCATAATGATCATTAAGTGCATTATATTATTTCCGCAACTGGTAACATAATTGTGGTCATCTCTGGTACACACATCTTGCTACAACGCCAACAAGTCATAGGAGTCAATCTATTTTTTTCTTTTTCTTAAATTCTTTTTGACACGGCAATATAATAATTTGTTTTTATCAAATTAAGTGGGGTTAGAATCCTGGTTTCATGACTTAGTTTTTGCAATCCTTTTGAGTAATTTTTCGATAATGGCGATTTGCTCGTTGCGTATAGGGTAAACAAAGGCCGGTTTGACTCACTCCTAAAGCGATGAGCAAGTTTTGCATAAGCTAATTTATTATAAACTAGCTGATTCAGATGAGATGAAAATAATAAGCGCGCGGCAGAACCCAAATATAAAAGATTTCAATATCAGCATCATACATGGATCTTTTTAACCTTCTATTAAATTATGATATTTTGCTAATTACTTCTTAATCCTTCTTCTAATCTGCCAATGCTAACTTATCAATGCTAATTACTTTAAGATATCAGGTAATGAAGTAATTGGATCAATTTGAGAGGATAAATCATTATGACAACAGATTGATTGATTCCTGCACAAAATAAAACCAAATCATAGTATTAGAGATGACATTTTCGAAAAAAGAGACAAAATTTAATCAAAACACAGAGGTACACTAACTCAGAATCGACTACCACATATCCCAATTTCCTTATCCCGTCAACCCTTGGACAACAAAAACAAAGAGTAGACTAGAGAGGAGTGTTTCTGATGTTTTTTATCAGAGGAGGCGCTGCTAGTCCCATAGCGACATTTATATACCACTAGGGTTTACATGACTTAGGGTTCTCTAGAGATCTACCTCAATCTTTGTTTAAATCACTGCCGTTCGTTAGATCTAACGGTCTGTAATTTTGATTAAGAAAAAAATCACATTGTGACACAAAATGACATGTGACCCAAATTTGGGATACTTGCTTCCAGATGTATATGTACCACTATGTGACAGCTTTGTTTAAATTCACTTATATTTTAAACAATTTGTTTAAATCACTGCCGTTAATTACAATAGAAGAAAGTTGTTAATGATAGCTTATATATCCGTACAGGTGAAGTGACAGTCTATCAGTATCTGCCAGACGTACAGATCACATGAGTAAAGTTACAGAAAATGAATATTAGTCACATGCTGCTCATGTCTGTATAGTCTTATCCTGCACTGTATTTTTGTTAACCTACACTGCAGCATTGTCTTCACTGATACACAGTGAGCTGTCTTCATACCCCCCGCAAGCTGATGGGTACCTGAGTGACCATGAGCTTGGAACGAAGCATGAGAAATCTTGGATTGTGCAATCCCTTGGTGAAAATATCAGCCAGCTGATCAAGATTATGGACATAAAACACATCAAGAGACTTAGCTTAAACCAGTTCCCTGATAAAATGGTAGTCAAGCTGTACATACTTCATTCTTGAGTGCATACTTTGGAATACTGGAGATTGGAAAATGTAGATCATGTAAGACATAACACACCCAAAGTATTTCAGCTGCACTATGATCTAAAGTCCTATATTCAGCTTCAATGTTAGATCTAGTAAATGTAGACTGTTTCTTGGAAGACAGGAGATAATGTTGGAGCCCAAAAATATGCAACAGTCCCAGTAAATCTTCTGTCATCAACACTACCTGTCCAGTTGTATCAAAGAACCCTAAAAGAAAAGATCTTCCCTTTGTAAAGCATAACCCAAAGTCTAAAGTGCCTTTAAGATATCTCAGTATTCTCTTTGCTGCTATGAGATGTTCGGTTCTTGGATGGCGCATAAACTGACAAACCAAATTAACTACAAAGGCTATATCTGGCCTAGTCCATGTTAAGCATCGTAGAGAACCTACCAATGACTTGTTTTTTATGATAATATTATGAGACTTGGAAGTCCTGAAATATTTTTTTTTATAAACCTTGAATATGTGAAATTCTCTGTGCAAAAATTTTGTTTCTCTATCTCCACTTAGGGTACAATAGGATTTAACCCAATGATTAAAGAATCTAGAAAGAAAAGGTTGATACATTTTCAAGTAATTGGGTACTGTTATAGATAGCTAAATATATTTTCGATGTTTTGCAACCATTTGTAAACAAAAACTAACATTTTTT
>JAJJWW010002860.1:0-33477 GCA_023531295.1 Papaver armeniacum | reverse complement strand
GAGTCTCCCACGGCTTGCCAGGAGAAGCACCCAGAGACGTGGTGCTCTTCGATTGGGTGTTGTTAGGTTTTTGAAAAAAACCTAGGCACGTAGTATATCGTTAATATTAAACAACTTGGATATGCTGCAAATCCCTTAAAATTAATGTTTAAAAGATTTGGCACATGCGACTTATACAATTAGTCTTAAATGCTTTTCATATAATTTTAAGGAGCATGACCGGCTCTCTTTGGTCAAAACAACCACTACACCATTTTCACGATTTAGCATCCTACCATAGCTGTTGTTGAGCGGGGTCGTAAAAGGATTTTTCCGTTGCTAAACACCCTGTCGCAAATTTTAGTAACGACATAAGCTCCGTTGCGAATCCCGGTCATCAACAACATTTCGCAACGGCGCCTGCCATTGCTAAATTTTTTATTCGCAGCGGATTATCCCCTTTGCTAATTACAAGAATACCCCTACCCGGAACTAGATATTATTGGTTCTGGTTCTGATTTATTGGTTCTGGTTCTAATTTAGCAACATATCGCTGACATTGCTAATATTTTGCAACGACATAAAAAAGGTCAAGTCTTCGTTGACCTAGTCAAAATCCATTTCCCCCATATTTTCCCCCTTGCAATTACCCAGTTCCTCGGCAGTTCCCCTGCAGTTCCCTATACACAACATGCCCACAGAGATACAAAGTTACAAACTACAAATATGTCATTCAATTGACATACAAAACACTATGTTGAGAATCACTCGTGGATTACATCAAAAAAAAAAAAAAAAATCTTCGATTGATGTGAACTTAAAGTATGAGTAGGAGATACAAATGTATACAAGTATCACAACAAACTTACTAAGATAATGAAGAGCCAAAATTTTGTGACTGACACATTATATATTCTATGTTGAGGTTCATAAATGGATGTGTGACCTTGTTTGTGTGCACTGAAAGAGGTATTGAAAACCAGGGACATAAAGACTACTCAATGAGTAAGAAGATTGAACTCCACTAGAAGTAACACGAGACGCCGCTTGCTTAACCAATTTCCTCTGCAAATCATAGGTAGATTCAGCTGCTGCTACAATATCTCCGAAGTACTGCTATTTGGCTTTAGCTCAAATACCTGCATAATAACCAATTCGAAGTTTCAGTAACGAGGTCTCAAAAGATAAACAATATTATATTCACACACAAGCTACCCTTTGAATATTCACCAATACATCAACCTCACAATGCGTAGAGGGGATGTTCATTCACTTAAGGCGTATACTGATAGTGTCTGGGATGGATGCCCTGATACCCGTAGATCTACTTCAGGCTATGCTGTTTTCACGGGTGATACTTTAATTTCTTGGTCTTCACAGAAGCAGCAACAATTTCACGTTCTTCTACTGAAGCAAAATACAAATGCCTATCTGTAGTAGTATATGAATTGCAATGGCTCTCATACTTGTTTGATGACTTACATATTGCTGTCAAATACCTTATTTCTTTGTATTGTGATAATATTAATGCAATCTGTTTAGCTTCTAACCCCGTTTTTCATGCTAGAACCAAGCATGTAGAGATTGATTTTCACCTGGTCAGAAAATTAGTGGAGTCTGTTTTTTTTTCTGAAGGTGTCATATTGATTATGCTTCTCAACTTACTGATCTCTTCACCAAAGGTATCTGTTATCCAGCCTTTTCTACACTTCTATTTCAGTTGTTGGGGTTGTCACCTACTGTTCTTCAGGACTTTGCCTCCTCTTCTTGTTTTACTGGCTGAAGATGGAGCTTTCCTCTTTGTTTTATATTCTTTGTTGTTTGAGAGAGTGAGGTGTTTTTTTTCCTTTCTGTTGTTCAAGCTAATTATTACTCTCTAGTAGCTCTTCTCAGCTTGATTGGGGGTGGGTGGAGTCACATCCAATCGTTTGGGTATAAAATTTCAGAACGATTTCTCGAAGCAAAAAATCGACTTTTGTGAAACAAAATATATTTGCTTCCGAATTCTGCTTCTAATATCCAAACGCGGTATAATTTCATTGTGTGATAGGTTCAACACTTGACAATCCGTCGTCTAATGCTTGTCCTATCCAAATCCAACGGATATTATCCTCAACCACTTTTGTCTAAAGAATCTATCTCAAGTCAACAATCATTTTTCTTTCCCCAATTGGATTTCACCTTTTTCAAATAAAAAATAAAAAAGCTAAATGTTTCTCCGCCGGTTCTCTGAAGCTGTCGACTGTTCTCTCTCTTAATTTTTAATCAAAACCAAATAGAACCCTAGAATTTTTAATTTGCTCCTCTCGGTTGTATTCTCCCCCAGATCATCGAATTTTGAAATGTCTATGCCATTAAACCTCAGGAAATAATTTAGGATCTTCATGAATTATGATGGTGAGAAGGTAATTTCTTTATCAAATTCCCTCTTCTTCTTTTTTTGTTGTACTTGTGGGTTTGATTTACAGTCTAGATTGTTGTTCTTATTTGTTAGAATTGGTAAAGATTTTAAATTTTGTCCCTTTGGGGCATTTTTGTTATTCTGGGTTAAGAAAATGGCCAAAAAAAAAATCTGTAAAGTTTTGCAAAAGTTTGAATCTTTTTGTTAAGTTCAGCTAGAATTATGATTGATTCAGGGTTTTTGATGGCAATGAGTTGTAATGCACCATGAGGTTCTAAGTCAGGGTTTTTTGAAGTATTGATTTGTTCAATATTAATTAGTTCAAAAAATAAATAATGAAAACCTTAGTTTCTCTGTACATGAATTGCTTGATAGATTAGGCGTACCCTGTGGAATACGGCACCGAAACACTGAAACTTGGATAAAGTGGAAAACACTCAAAGCTGTCCAGAATATATCTTAAAAAAGATTTGCCTTGAGCTATTAGTTTCCTCCCTTCATTTTAGAATGGTGTTCATGTGGATGATTTGATAGCTGTAGCCTACAAACCTTGCTAGGCAACTTAGGAGTTGCTTATGGTCTGATATGGATGGTGACATGGTGCCCAACCATAAGCCCTAAATACTCGGGATGATGTACCTGTTGGGTTAAATGCCATGTTACTAGGTTTTAAAGGGCACCACATCACCATTCCCAAGCAAGTAGATGGCGTGGTGCCTTGCATTTGTAAGTGAACTTGCTTTCTTGAATTTGGTGAAGTTGTAATATCACGAGGCTTGTGTGTTCGCTAACTGTTGATATGCTTGTGGAACTGCGTTCCTGAATTAACAAGCTTTTGATATAATTGTGTGCTACATATGGAACCTTACTAGTGGGACCTTTTTCATATTATGCAGGATTGATCTGTTAATGTGATTGGAAAAACTGATTGCTTTAGTGATGTCAGGTGTAATTTCATCCTGAGTGGATATTATTCACCATGCAGTTGGTATTGAACGATAGGCGGGAGGGGGATACTTCAGAAACAGAACCCATTTTGCGTCAGAGCGACATTGATCACAGGTCCCAGGAACCATCATCTGAAATTGGACCCTTGAGGGGTGAATTTTCCGAGTCACATAATGATCGTCAAATTCTTGATGCTGATGAAGATAGTTGCCTAATCAATGTAGACCTACCACAATGTCGAATATGTCTTGATATTGAAGGTATTACTAATTTAGATGGCTCCTCTTGGTCTTTGACTGTAAGTGCTTTGCAATACGTTTTGTATTCACTTCACCAAAGTTGTTGTAATTTATGTATATTTCCTTGCCAGGTGAAGATCTCATAGCCCCTTGTTACTGCCGAGGCACGCAGAAATATGTGCACCGCTCTTGTCTTGATAATTGGAGATCAACTAAGGTAAGCATATAGATGGCCAGTATTTTGTATCCCATGTTACTGACGAACACATCCTTGTACATTTTATACTGCTGGACTCGATTTTCAAATTCACTAAAGTGGGTGAACCTCTCGTAAAATTTTGCATTAGCAATAACAAGTAAACATGCCAAACAATATGTTAGCGTGTGCAAGTCAAGTTCATATCTTAAGTCCTTTAAAGGATTCTTACTTTCTTCTTAATTAAATTTTGTCAGGAGGGATTTGCTTTTGCTCATTGTACAGAATGTAGGGCACTATTCATATTACGCGCAAATATGCCACCAGATCGGTGGTGGTTGAGGTTGAAGTTTCAGTTCCTTGTCGTCAGGGACCATGCGCTTATATTTATTATTGTTCAGCTGGTAAAAGAACGATGTTTATTATGTACTAGTTATATATAGATTTGCATATTATGTAAATCAATTTATTGTATACCAGTATACAAGTTCTTCAGTTTTGTAAAGAGAAATCGATAACACTTAAAATTTCGCAAATCTGAAATGTGTAAAGGAGACTGTTTTATATTTGCAGGTTGTAGCATTACTGGGTATGCTTGTATACAAATTCTATGGAGAGGAACTGAGGGAAATGTTTGGTTATGAAGAACACCCATATGGATTTTATACCATGGCAGGTTTGTAGCTTATTCTTCTTGCAATTTACTGTTCTGCATGTATATGTGTGTGTTTCTTTGTTTCATGTCTGCCGATTGCGTTACTAGATCACGTGAAGTTAGAGCAAATCATGTTAACTGGTTACATTATGTCAGACTTTGACTTATTATGTACAATCTATTCCCTCTGTGTCAGTTACACTTTGAAAGGCCGTTAGTTTCAAGTACACCTTACAGGATGGAAACTTTCTGATGTGAACACAGTGGAAAGTGTGGTATACAGTTAAATATGAAACTTCAGAAATACCTCTTTGATGAACATAAACTCTTTCTTTCGTAACTCCTAATTATCATGTTTTTTGATACTTATCAAGAATCCTAATGTTGATTTTTTGGTACTTTTTTCAGTTTTAGCTATTCTTTTGGTGGGATTGCTGTACGGGTTCTTCATAGCAATCATCTGTGGACAGAGGATCAGTGAACGCCATTACCATGTTCTTGCCAAGCAAGAGCTAACAAAGGTTCAGTATCTCCGAGGCTCCAATACCACTTGCAATTTTATTGACTTCAAATAAAACCTGAAAAACAATATCTTATGCTTTACAAAAGCTCTAGGCAAATATTAGACTTTCTTTTATCCAAAAGTTTCACAAATGCTACTCGAGGCAATGAAACTGACAAGTATAACATATTGATCTACCAAGAAACAAACATCAAAAGCAGCAATGTGGAAGGGTCTATCAGTTTTTTACAAAGGCCCCATTGGCAGAGTAGACTGCTAATTTTTGTAGTTTCCTTTTATCATGTTTTTAGCTTATTGCCAGGAATAATAATGGAATACTCATACTTCCATTTTGAATTGCAAAATGGAGAGAAAAGGCCAAAAGAAGAAACTTCATTAAACCACAAGTCACTAGGATAAATTAACTTCTCTTGATATACCTTCGTACAACTTAATGTTTTGATGTAAGCACTTTGAGGTTTCTTTCACCAACGGTGTCTCACATTGTTGTTTTGTCAGGAATATGTGGTAGAAAACCGGGAAGGAAACAAGACTCCTCCTGAGCTTGATCCGAGCCATATCGCTGAGCTAAGAATGTTGGGCCTGTTTTGAAGTTGGCTTCTTTGGTAAGCACTAAAAGCAATACCATCCATATCTTTTTTATTTCCTTCTCACAGTGAGATCTGTACACTTTGAAGTCTAAAACTGCATTTTATCATTGCATTCCTCTGTGATAAGTCATGTTGTGTTCTTACATCAATTTGTTGCTCTCCATGTAGATTGTAGATCCTATATCAGTATGCGTGTTGTTTCAGTTGTCGGTATGCTTGGTGGTGTTTATCCTGCACATTGGAACTGGGCCAGGCTCGAAACACATTTAGTATCAAGTGTAGAGTGTATATTCCGATTCGAATAGTGAGTATGAAGTGACCTTATAAGTATGTATCTTGGTTTGTGATTATTTTTTGCCATATTTGTAGAATGATGAAAATCAAATAGAGAATATACAAGTTTTTGGGTCGTTCTGTATCCTTTCAATAATAATCTCTGTTCATATATTTCCTATGCTCAGTTGGATTAACTGTAACATATATGGGTGTTTCAAAGAGCACTGCGAACTAGTTTACTCCTGAACCAAAAGAAGACGCATACCTAACTTGACTACAATTTGATCACCAAGACCTGTCAATCGGCTTTAAGAAAAAGAAGATAAATAGCCAGTTGAAACTACCTGCCAGATACCTCCTGGAAGATTTCTCATTTGAATTGCATGACATGTTGTGACTTTAAATTCTAGGGGGCTATATGCATTGCGAAGTGACAGGTCACAGGAACTGTAATACCGAACAAAACCATTTTCTAAGTACCATTATTTTATTTTTTAATTTTTTGTTGTTGAAACAAATCGTAAAGTAAGAGATTAAACGACTGGTAGGAATGCGGTGTCTATCTTTTACTATGATAAATGATGCAAGAAGTCTGGGTAGGACATGTTCCATTGGTGATTTGTTGCCTGCAGACTCAAGGTCTCGGTCTGAGTTGATGCATGTGAGGCTAGCTTCTGGTTAATTTCCTTCACAATGACGTTGTTGATTCTAACCTGTTGAAACTGTCGGCAAGTCTGCCAAATTGAGTCACCAATCACCAAAAATAACGACTCTGATTCGATCAAAACATGAGTTCTAATTATCTATCTATCCGTCTTTTTTTTTTTCTTTTTTTTTATCGATAAAGAATTTGGTGATGGCGAGTTTCACACCCAGGTCACAACATCCACCAACTTTAATTTGCAACCCGCCCATGTCTCAACGACCAAAGCTGTAGTGATGCCCAAAGGAGAGGATGCAAATCTAAGACTGTGTTTGTTTTTTGGCGACTCGGCGTTCGAATCTGACTCGGCCACTGACTTGGCTTGAGTTAGACGTCAGACCACTCGGCTCGAGTCAGATGTCAGACAGTTTTTTTTAAAAAATTATTTTGAATCTGATATGACTCGCGATCTGACTCAGACCTACTCGGACCCAATTGAGTCGGGGAATAAAATGCTCCTGACTCATGGGATCAAACCACTAATTCACATATATTTAAGTTAGATGAGTTAAATCTGCCAAAAAAGCAAACATATTGAGTCAGGGAATAAAATGCTCCTGACTCATGGGATCAAACCACTAACTCACATATTTTTAACTCAGATCTTCCAAAAAAAACAAACATATTGAGTCAAATTCAGATGAGTCATGTGATATCAAGCAGATTCAGTCGACTCGCATGAGTTAGGAAAAAACAAACCAGGTGTAAGAAAGCACCTGCTAGCCATACCTGGTTTTCTTTTCGTTGCGCCATCTGTGTTTATCTTTCTCCAAGTAAGGCCAGGATGCTGTCCAGAACCACTCTCGTACCTAATTGCCAAACACTTGGTTAACATCAAACGGTTTAAAAACCCCTTAAACCAAAACAACGGCTAACAAACCTTACTAAAAATCCACTTAAAATTTTGCTTATAAATGGAGAGCTCCATCCATATTTTTCCTCATCTCCCTCCGACCGACCCACCACATCTTCTCTCTTAAACATTACTCCAAATTCTTATCCATTTCTCTCTGTGAAAAATATCTCCATGGCAGCAGCAGCAGGAGCAAGAACATTATCACAAATCCTAACCCAATCTAAAAAGCTCTCAATTTTATCATCATCAGGATCGACATCGTCCAGATTTGTAACCACGAAAAATCTATCGAGTAAATCAGAAGGAGGAGGAGGAAGTTTAATAGAAGTGAATCTGGAAACAGATGGTGAAAATGAAATAATAGGTATGAAGAGACTTGAAGATGCAATTTATGGGATTATTGTGCGAAGATCGGCGCCAGATTGGTTACCTTTTTCACCTGGTTCTTCTTATTGGGTACCACCTAAAAAAAGACCTCAGGGTTTTGCTGAATTGATTGGGAAATTGGCTAATCCTTTGTCTGAAGATGAAACCCTTTCGTTGAATACTGCTAGGGGTTGGCCTTCTACTTCTTTTTTCATTGATGGTAAGCTATAGCTCTGTTTTGACCTAGATAAATTTATGTTTTTTATTTGCCCTAAATTCATTTCATTGATTTGGGTGGGAAAAGTATTGGTTTTTATTTGCAATTGGGTTTTTTGATTATTATGTTGTGGATTGAGGTAGGGATTTGTTTTTTGAGTTGATTTTTAGGGGAATTGGGGGTTTTCACTTATTTGTACACTAGATTGCTGTTAGGTTTTCTTGAATATTAATAGCTTCGTGTATTGAGAAAGATGTGATTTTTACCACCAAACGATCTAGTTTTGTGAATTTGATTTGCCAACTTAGGCGATTTGTTGCATGTCTTTGTTGATACTTGTAGCTTTATTAAAATCTTGTTGAAGCTTCAGTTGGCTACAAATGAATGTGGGTGTATCGTATTACACTTATGTCCTTGAATTCTAATGGTAATAGCTATCAAAACAGATACCCTAAATGGAAAATGATGAAAATGTTTCTTATTTTTGAAAACGATTACCAAAAAGGTTGACATAGGAAATGTATTTCAATCATTTGTTTTTTTAGATTTTCTATAATTTCTGTAGTTTAGCTATACCAATACCTGCTGATGGCTTTCGGAAGAAGCATATAACATAGTCATGCCTTCAAATAGATTATCCATGTAATTCTGGTTTGTAATAACCTAGTATTTGCTTCTAAAAAGCACAGTCGAAGAAAATAATAACAGATCCGTGGACAACCTTAATGCCTGCGGAGAGCTATTCTGATTTAGGAAGTTCAATTTTTTGGTGAAATATGCTTTGCTTGTTCCTTCCTGTAGATTGGTTGTGGTGTTTCAACTTTTAGAATATCTGTACAAAAACTTTAAAATAAGCTCATTAATGTATAAAAGGTGAAGCCTGTATATGGCTGCGGATTGTGTATAAATTGATTGTTTAATTACCATGCCGTCTTGCACTTCTTAAAAGAAGTTTGATCATGGGCTGGATCGTAAGTGAACGTTTATACAAACTATAGCTCCTGATTCTTTAAATTACAATGTCATATAATTTAGAGGTGAAGTTGAGGCCTTAGAGGTTCAGACTACTGGGAAAAATCTTTTGCTAGATAGTTTGCTTGTAAATATGTTTTTTGCGTTAAAAGTTCACCAGATGATGATATGCAACAAAGTAGCTTTTAACGAGTTGTTACAGAACTTACAGAATGCTGCTCTCTCTTTGGTTGCAGGTTCATCATCTCCTCATTCACTTTCACCTCATATAATAGAGAAGGAGATTGTAGTAGAGGAGCCAATTGCTGTAGAGAAGAAAGAGAAATCGAAGAAAAGCACCAAGGCGGCTTCCCAGCCCGAGGATGAATAAGGTTGAGTCATTGCCTTGTCAATGGGCCCTCTATCGGGGTGAGATTTTTAGCTAGAACTCTTTCACCCCTTGGTGCCAAAGTGATTATTTTCCACTTGGTGCACCTTGCAGTAAATCGAATCATCTATTTCTTTATTATACCTAGACTTCTAGATGCTACAGAATAAAGGTCAACTATGTCATGAGAGAACTCTACTTATGGGAGTATTCTAGTTATATGCCACGGCTTTGCCTCATCCTAAACAACATAGCTTGTTGTCTCTTGTATCAACCTTGTAGGGTATCCATTACTTAGTCATATTTTGTTTGTTTCTTGGCTAATTTGTTCTCTCAGATGTGTTAGTAGCCTTTAAACTTGTAAATCATCTAAAATAGTGGAAGGCTTTGTATACTACCTAGAGCATCAGTAATTGTTAGTTGAACACACTGCTGCGGATTCTTTATGATCGAATTCAATAAGAGAGACCGTTCTTAGCAAAATGTAATAGGCCCGTGATCATGTCTCTGAATCTAAGATCAGAGTACAGAGGATACTAGGCTGGCATACACATTGTTGCACGTCATATAGTCTCTTAATTTCGTGTTGGAGTAGTAAATATCATAACCTTGCCCTCTTGTGATAAATGAAACTCGGGTTGAAATTCTGTTATTTCTTTTTGTTGATAAGCAGTGGCCATCTCACCTTCAGTAGATAAAGTGAAGAAAAGGGAAGAAAACAACCCGGGGCAACAATATATAACAGAAGGTGAGCAGTGAGGATGGGAGTTATTGTACATATTTTCAAGAAGGTGGTCCCAAGAATGGTGTCGTTGGGGGTGGGAGAAGTAATCCTCCTCTTTATGATTTGTGTGCTGCATAGTCCGCATTCACCCTCAAAATCTGTTCGGAAGATCTAAGTTCCCATCTTATTTCTTAATCACCAAAGGACAAATTTTAATTTCCTGGCTTATTTTTGATTTAATGTTTGATTTATTTTCGCTATAAATTATGAGTCGGTGCCCTTTCTGTCAAATGTAGTGTAACATTAGAATGTATCTATGTTGGTTTTATCTTTTAATAAAAGAAAGAAATGTAGTTTTCTTGCATGAAAGAACAGAAGGAAAGTAGCAAAAAAAAAAAAGTCAGACACAGTCCATTAAGAAGCATATGTTACAATTGCCTTAGCCTGATTAGAAAGATCTTTAACTTTCCAACAAGTGTGCTACGTGAAAGATCATTTGCTTCCATGATTGCATGTTTTTTACTTTTTTAGACTCGTATTTGGATGGTAATAATTTGAGAATCTTGCACATTATATCTTTTCAGAAACAGTCTTTCCAAGAGAGATAGATGCATTGACAATCTCAGAAAGCTCAACATGAAACTCTTCAAAAGTATCATATCATCCATACGAAGGTTTTCCCAATCAGAAGTGAGGGTTTGAAGTGTAGCTTCATTTTCAGATGTATTACCTTCGAATACAGTCTGAAGATTATTCCAAGCTTTCTCAGAAATTTGACACATGGAGACGTGATGTGTAGATCTCGGCTTACAACATGTATGATAGCATTCAAACTAGGGCTGTCAATATGTCCGGGTCCTCCCGGGTAACACTAGACCCGGACCCTAATTCTAAAGGTCGGATCCGGTTCCTAAATTTGTGGACCCAGAATCGAACCCGTTTAAAGTCCCGGGTACCTGTTGGGTATTAAAAAAACTATAAAGAAAATCTTAAAAACTTTATTTCTTTCTATTTTTAACTTTGTTTTTTTATTAATGTACTAAATAAAGATTAAATGTAAGAAAAAAATGGAAAACGGAAAAAAAATTAAAGCCGAAACTAGCAAAATACGTATAATTTTGCTAAAAAGATGAATAAAAGGATTAATAATCGGGTACCCATTACCCGTGGGTACCCGACGGTATTACCCGTTTGGACCCCTTAACTTTCGGGTCCAATCGGGTAATTACCCGTCGGGTCCTAAGTTGCTAATGGGTCCAACTATAGGACCCAAAACCGGACCTGAATCTAGCGGGTCAGGTTCTGGGTAATGGGTACACATTGACAACCCTAATTCAAACCATCTGAATTCTGCTTTGCAAGTGCCTTTTCTTCACTTGTATAATCAACTAAGCGTTTAAACTTAGTTTCCGAACCTTCTATTTTCGGATGATTATAACCATCAAAATCGCGTGATTGAAGAAAAGATTTCATATCAGATTTCCACCACAGATGGTTAGTTCCGTTAAATCTTGGTGGTACATTAATTGAAACCGATTCGTGTGAACTTGAATTCATTTCTTATAGGTTGGATCCCACCAAACACAAATTGTTAGATCTTTTCGTGTTTGCCTGCTCTGATACCAATTGAAATGACGAGGGTACCCAAGTACACCACAATCTTTTATACTCAACCTATAAGTCCGATACCAAGTGTAATCGTCTATGAAAAAATTCGAGACAATACAACAACGAGGTATACACTTGATAATAGTTACAATATGAAACTGATACACTATAGGACCATAATCAAGTGTCTTGGATTAACGCACTAGTGTATTTACTTTTAATTATAATTGCGTAATGTAAAAGTAAATCACACAACAATATTTTGTTAACGAGGAAACGACAAATGCAGAAAACCCCCAGGACCAAGTCCAGTTTTGAATACTCTCAAATTAAGCCTATATACAAAGAACAAAGCCAACTTCGTATAGTTGAGACCAAGTAATCTACCCTTAGTTACTTAGTTCCATCAGTATCCCTGCACCTACAACCGTATGACCAACGCACGTGAATCATAAGATAGAAATCACTACATTGAGTTGCTTTACCGATGTAAACTCTTAAGCACTCAACTCCTTTTGATCGTATTCCAAACAGTAAATGAACAAATCTATTGGTAACCACTCTATTAATCTTTAAGAAAAAATATGTTGAGTTTTGACAAAGGCTCTTCTGTTTAAACAAGTAAACTCTTTTTTCGGATAAGATCAATCAAGATCCGAAATAATCAGATCTAAATTCACAACTATCAGATTCAGATATTGAAGAATACCACCAAATGATAGTTGTCGATCTATATGACTAGTTGATCAAATCTATCAAAGATAAATTAGATCTTAGTCGGATATCATCCAATCAAGATGTGTGCCTAAAGTAATATCACAAGATGTGAAACAAATCAAACAAAATATTCTTGTCTTAAAATCTTTAATTGTCTTCAATTTTACCTGCATACAAAAACTTGATTCCACTTATGATCGATCACGCACAGAACGGAGTCTGAATACAATGGATGATCACAAGTTGTCTTCAGATTAAAAACCAGTTCTGAAGATCCCATCGATACTTTGATCTAGTTTGAGTGACCTTATGTCTAGAGCTGTAACACAAGCGCAAAATCGGCGGGTTGGACCGTATCCGGATCGTAAAAACTGGGACCGGCTTGGCTGGTTGTCTAAGCTAGCCGGTTTAGAGTTGGAAAAATGATGGCTTGCTGGAAAACGGGTTGGCTCGGATTGGCCCATAAAACCCGCACTCCAACCCGTTAACCCGTCATTTTCCCACATAGTTACATACGCCGGCCACGTGTCCCCTCAGTGAGGGGAAATTAAAATCGAAAAACCCTTTAGGCTTCACCCTTGGTCCCTTGCCTCTTCGTCTCGTCTTTTCTTTCTTCTGCTTCATCTGCTTTCAGATTAAAACTCAAAACCCTAGAACATGGATTGAATCATTGAAGACATCTTCTTAAACCCTTATTCTCTTATTCGTCCACCCTCATCATCTCCGAGGTAAACACAAAAAAATCTTTACAAAACCCTAGATTTATTTTTCAATCATTTCTAGACAATTACAAATTCCTAATTTGATTCTTCTTTTCATCTTGCAGACCTCTCATCTCGTATCACATCACAAGGTAAACTTCGAAATGACCTAATAATTTTATTCTCTTCACTTACTCTGCACCCTTTATTTCTTCTTATTTTCAATCTCTTCCTTTGATAACTCAATAGATTAAAAAGAAAAAAAATCAAGTTTTTATCTTCTGGTACTGTTTTAAGTAGGGATTGACTGATTTATGTGATTGTATTGAGATTTTATATGCAGTAGCCATGAAAATGTTACGTTTATTTTAAACTTGAAATAAACTTGAAAAAATCATTGTTTCTCCTTCAATTTTTAATAGACTTTAGGGTTTTGGGTAATTGGGTTGTCAAATGTCTGGTCTTTATTATGTTTGATTCTACCCCTTAGTGAACCTGTGATCTATGGATTGATTAATTAGGATTAGGTGTTCGTGAAGTGATTTCATAATTGGCTATGATCCTTCCTTTTTTTAATCATTCAGTTCATGATTCTTTGGAAAGTTATGTTAGGTTCCGTTGCATTTGGAAATTGAACCAATCATGCACTTGCCATTAAAGCCCGAATCATTACTTCGGGTATGAAGTAGTATGGTTATGTTTACATTTGTAACTCATAGTAAAGGTTTTTGTGAAGTTGTATTGTATTGATATGCTCAAAAACCTACAATAAAATACTGCAAGCGCACAATGTCCAATTAGTAGACAATGATAAGTACAGGTCTTTCCCACGAGGAGTGTGAAAATACTTCTACTAACTAATACCAAAACTAAATAATCAAATAGGTAATGTTTTAAAAAAATTCAAAAATTTGGAGCAAAATGAAATAATAAATAATTCTTGCTAGATACAAAATGGTGAATGGGTTATTAGGGTTTTCGATTTCCACCAATTAAATCATATAAACCTCTACTAATCTCTTTATATTACTCAAGACAAATTTCGAAATCAATCTCATGTCTCAGAAGATGGTATGTTAATTTCTAAAATATAATTTCTCCGTTGTAACTTCCTTCGCTTCATGGGTAGTGATTCTAAAGCATTGTGTATCAATCTTAAAGCATATCACGTCAAGGGATTTAACCAAAGCACGAAATATCAATTGAAAATCATAAATAATCAAAAAAATCACATAATCGATTAAATACCAAGCTATATGAAGAGAAATTACTAATCAATGAAACATTATTATAAATATTATTATAAATATTATTGTGGAGTTTATATAACTAAATTGGCTTCTATCTAAACCCAAACAAATAATTTAGCAATTATGGAGAAAATAAAATCAAAACGGCAAACCCTTCTTTTCTCCTCTTCACAGCTCTGCAGCCGTCTCCGGCTTCCAAAATCCAACTCCACTTTCTGTTCCCCGAACTTGCCACAACTCGCAAGACTCCATCGCTTCAGCCAATTACCGCCTGTCTTAGCACCTAGATTTACTGCTGCCAGTTACTCCATTTCTCCATTCACGTCATCAAATCACTGCCTGAATCAAGAACTCCAAATGAGAATTCAGGCATCATACGAAGTAAGTGTGAAGCAACAACGAACATTTCCTTTCCTTTCTCAGAACATCTCAACATCGACTGCACTTCTCAATTGTGTTTTTCAACCTCAGATCGATCCACAAAACCACCATCGCCTGCACTTATTTCATCCAACAGGAACACATTCATTCTTCACTATCCTAACACCACCAGTTATCATGGCTTGTTGCTGCCAAAACCGACATTCGGTCCACATCAATAAACCCCAATTCCACTGTTGCTTTTGACCATCACCATTACATGCAACTGTTGAGCCGAACTTCCTCTTCAATCGATTGAACTGATTCTAACCATCTCCATTTTCTCGAACAATTTATCACTGCCATGAACCGAAAAGACGAGGGTACCCAAATACACCACAATCTTTTATTTTAATTACAACCTATACAAGACCCACTATGTATAAACATCTTGGAGCAACAATCACTCAATCAATATTTCAATACAGTGTCCACTTGAAATAGGGTTAGTCCGAACTGGCCTAACACGTGAATAATTATATCAGACAAGTGGAGAAATCCAATAAACTTTGTGTGATCGTCTATGGATATGAAATCGAGACAATACTACAACAAAGTGTTCACTTGATAATAGTACGGTATAACCGAAACCTTATAAGATAAATATCAAGTGCTTAGTTAACATACAAGTGTAATTACTTTTATTATAATATAAAAATAATTATAATGCGGAAATAAAGTAAAGCACACACCAGAATTTTGTTAACGAGGAAAACTACAATCTTGTAGAAAAACCTCGGGACCTAGTCCAGGTTTGAATACTCAATGAATTAAGACGCTACAAAAATTAAACCTGCAACTTCGTGTAGACAATACTAAGTAAACTAAAATCCTAGTTACTCAGCTTCAGCAGTATTCTTGTTTTGACAATATCTAGCAGAACCGAAGTTCTCTATAGATATTTGTTTTGATAATATCTAGCAGAATGAAGTTCTTAATAGATATTTGATACTAGATATCCTAGCAAAACATGCGTTCTCTTTATGACTTAAATCTAATATATCTTCTTAATGGTTCAATCTTTCAAGACAAGATTCCTTTGGGTCTTATTCCAAACAGTAAAGGATAAACTGTTTGGTAACAAAACTCGCTTTATAATCACAATACCGAAATATATGATATAAGCACAGTTAAGGATCTTTTATTTTTAAGACATGTTACCAGATCCGAAGTTCCTCGGTTACAAGATCAAATAAGACAATGATTAACGAAATAATCAATCTTGATTACAAGGTTTATGATAAAATCACAAACTACTTGTTGATCTTAAAAAGGGTTATGTTTATTGAAAATAAACAACCTCTTTAATCCCCGAAAAATCAAGTCACAGAAAGTTACACCAAGATCAAAACACAAGAAAAAAAGTCTTCAAATCTTCAAAGTTTTCAATATTCGATTTAATCTTCAAAGTAACAACTTGTAAAAACAAACTTGATTCCTTATTGATTTTTCGCATAGAATGGAGTATGTTAACAATGGAAAATAAATGAATCTATCTTACGGATCTAGAAAAACTTAGATCCGTAGAAACGTAAATCCTTGATCTAGTTTGAGTGAGACTTATATCAGAAGAGAAGGTTCTCAAGAATAAACAAACTAGGTGCAATCAAAGATTCAACAACCGTTAGTCAATCAAATCAATAATCAAAAACTAAAATAACAATGCAATCATCTAGTTTCCCACCAACGGTACTAATAGAGCTTCTCAATCCCAAAGAAGTCTTTAAATTGAGCGGCCGTAAGAGATTTCGCCTAATTAGGTTACTTTCCTCTCCGAATAGGAAAAGCCACCAGTTACAACACAACTAGGTAGTTTTGCTGGCTCTGAGGATTAGTTTGCTCGAAATGCAAAATTCAATATTTATAGACCAAGGAATTTTGGACACCAAGGAATTTCCAAAACCGAAAATATTCTCAAGATATGCAATATATTTCCAAATTCGGTTTCCACATATATATGGTATCTAACTTGTATTTGGTGCACATGTCCATAGGATCGGTTCCCAATAGCTAAAAACGTGTTGCACATGTTCATAGGATCCGTTCCCCAATAACGAAACTTGTTGCACATGTTCATAGGATCCGTTCCCCAATAACAAAACTTGTTGCACATGTTCATAGGATCCGTTCCCCTTTTGTGTATGGTTTCACCTCTTACAAGGATCGATTCCCATTTTGTGATCGGTTGCACCTCTTACTAGGATCGGTTCCCCTTTGCCTAGAGTTGGTCATACCAATTACAACAAATCGATCATACCATCTCAGGTGATTACTTAAGATCGGTTTCACTAATAAAAAGTCATACCAATACAAAAGTCAGGCCTTGTGAATATTTTTACCAATAACATAAACAAGTCATGAGCGGTTATACTAATCACACATATTGGTAGTTCAAAACATATGCAATGAATAACGATAACAATAAGCCTAGCGATTTACCTTTCGATTCACAAAACAACTTTATGAATTTACTTCCTTTAAACGAATGTAAAACATTATTTCCTAGGATGAAATCTTCACCTCATACCCATACATAATCACAATAGCATTCAAACGATTATGTCGATGTCTTATATACGAAGTTCAAAAGATAAGCGTTATACTTCGTAATTCAATAAATTCCTTGACACTTTGATCATCAAAATATAATTTTGCATGTTATGTTTTCAATCTAAAAGATTTGAAATACACAAGATAGATATGGATCAAGTCAAGTCATAGTTACTAACCTCAAGCTGAAGGATGATGTCTTTGTTGTCTTCAATCCATCTTCAGATCTTTGTGAGTAACTGGAGGACAATACTTCTATCATTTCTAGTCTAACATATCGAAGTTGACTGTAGTTTACATATTAAGTGACTAGAGTTTTGGAACAAAATATGACAACCAATCTTGACATACCCACGCTTGGTGGGTTCAACCGAGCAGTGCTCTAACAATCTCCCCCTTTGTCAATTTAGTGACAAAACTCTATTACATATGGAGATAAACGAATTACAAAAATAACTCATACTAATATGCATGTATTCAAAAATAAATTTCTCTGTTGACATTATTATAACAAAGCTAATACTCCCCCTAAGGGTAAGATAGGTAGATTTTTAATCCGCACGTCTTTGTTATTTCCTTTGTAGTTAAGATAACCGCAAGTATCAATATGATATGTTACTCCCCCTTAGTCTATGATTTACTCTTTTCGTTAGATATAACGTTTAAGCACCATTGTCCTTTCCTTAGTGATACCAATCAATATAAATCAATACCAATATCACTTGTTTACTCCATATATTTCTCCCCCTTTTTGTCACAAAATGACAAAGGTACGAGCAAATAAAAGACAAACCGAAAGGATCTTACAAATATCACAAGACTTGCAACCTATAAGAGTTAAGCACGAGGGTTCCACACACTATTTTTGATAACCAATATCAAAACCGAAACTACAAAGTAATTTTTTTTTGATATGTTACCAAGGAAACAATTCCCCGAAGCAATTTTCCCTAATAGTTTAGCAAACCAAAAATCGACTAATCACTTTAGTTCCTTTGCTAAACCGATTGCACAAATACAATCGCTTGTTCGATAAGACCAAAATAAAGATCAGAATTAACTTTATTTTTCTCATCAGGTTCTAATTATTCGAATCAATAACTTAGACATTTCACTTTAAACAAGACAAGTACTAGGTTAGTTAACTAGCATTTCTTGTTAAGGTATTCGATTAGACTTGAATAACCGAATCCTACACTTTGATAAGTCTAACTAAGATCAGAATTAAATCAGAATTAACTTAGTTTCTCTTATCCGGAATCGAATTGGACTAAACAATTCATCCCAAAAACCTTTAGTTAAGCCATAAACAATTCATACAAAGAAAATAAATCAACTCGCATAATTATTTATCTCAACCGGAAGCAATTGAAACAACATAGACATTAAAGCACCGCAATTGCACCGTAATTTCGTAAGCCTAAATAATTGATATCAAACAATGAAGCAAGATAACAATAGTTTTTTTTAACTGGAAACAATTGAATCACACATACACATCCATACACACATAATGGAATAAACATCAACTGTACCAAAATTTTGTTAAGCAAAAGAAATAGATATAAGCAATAAAATCAGGCTTTTCTTAAACAGGAAAACGATTAAACAAAGTCGTTACCTCAAGTTCCGCATCCTCTTCTCCCCAGTCTTTTGTCATCCTTTTGCAAAGACATAAGAACAGCAAAAGCAACCTTTACCAGAGAAAGGCTGAAATGGTTTTAACTATTACGTGCCAATAGTAATAGGCTAATACCAAAAACTCATATGTATACTATATACACAAACTATGAGAAATAAATTGATAATAGTATAATCGTGACTTACATATGGGATTAATTGCCATCATCCTTTTATGATTATTTTGGCAGTAGTACTAAAAAATTGGAATTCAGCCTTTTAGGAATGAACTTTCTTCTCCAACAAAATTGAATTGCATTAACAACATCATGATTAATGATATGCCAATAAGACTTGTAAATACATCTAGGAAAACCATCTGGACCTAGAGAGCTATCTGGATCCATGTTAAAAATTGTATTTTTAATCTCTTCTGCATCTGGCAGTACTTCCAAAGTATTTTGATCCTCCTCTGTTATCACAGCTGGAATAACTTATAATAAGGTACATGCTATGTTTCTTTGAACTGAAACTTCTTCTTAAAGTGATTTACCAAAACTTCTGCAATTTTACTTTCATCTGATATAATATCACCTCCATTATCCTCCAACTCACTAAAAAATTCTTTGCATGCTTTATTTTAAGAGTTTTATGAAAGAAGTTGGTATTAGAAGCACCTTATTTAATCCATCTAATTCTATATTTATGTTTCATCATTGTGCACAATTGAACCTCTTTAGAATTATAAACATTTTTTGCTTCTACCAATTCATTTCTACAGAGTCAAAAGGATTATTATCTGACTTTATCATTGCTTCTTGTAACTTTCTTTCAGCTTCTTTAATTGCTACATGCACATTCCAAACACCTACCAAATTAATTCTTCTAATATATAAACTTTTATAATTTTTGCATGAATACAAAAGCATGATCACCCTCTATCTCCCCAAACCAGCAGTTCTGTACTACTTCCATGAATTCAGGATGAGATAACCACATTTTTTGAGATTTTTAAGGAATATTTTTTGGTTTTGGTATGCTGGCATACCCACCAAGCAAAGGAGAGTGATCACAAGCAACTCTTACGCCAACCTTGTATCCCCCAATCCTCATACTTTTGAAGTCATAATTGATTGAAAATTACTCTATCTAAATTACACAAAATTATTTTATTACCTTGCGGACAATTTGACCAAGAGAACTGTAGACCTGTCTTTGGAGCTTGCAATAATTCACAGTAATCAATATTATTGTTAAAGTCCATCATAGATCTTCTATTAGGAGCTCTACCACCCATTTTCTTATCTAATGAAGTAATGGCATTAAAATCCCCAAGAACTATCCAAGGAAGCTTCATGTTACTGATTAACTTCATTTCTGACCATAAGAACCTCCTTTCAATAATATACCCACATGAGCATGAACACCAGAAATTAAAGTACCACCAATACTAATAATTATTATCTGACATAGAAACTATTATAGGAGTAAGTAAAGTTTTATCCCAGAACAACCAAATATTACCTTTTTTTATTAGAGACGGAGTTGTGAATTACCATGCTTTGCATAATTGATAAATTCAACTTATTGCAGAAGGAAGTATTGCAAGTTACTTTAAGTTCAGCAACCCAAACTAATGAAGGAGAAAATTGATAAACTAATGACCACAATTTATTTTGATCCCTAAGTCTTCTAAGGCCCCTTAAATTCCAAAGTAGGATTTTCATGGTTTGGATTGGAGGCCTTTTGTACCTCCTTTTCCAGGATTTTTCCTAAAATTGTACTTAATTGGAGCTTGAACAGTTGTTACCTTTGAATCAGAATCCTTAGAAGTTGTTGTACTTGTAGAAGTATTTGCTTTTGCTGGTGAAGGCTTTTGAACCAATTTAGACCAAGAACTTATTGAAACTCTTGCCAGTTATACCATTCACATATTTCACTACACTTTTATCCATTGTATTCTTTTTTGCAATTTGAAGTAATTTTGCTCGATCTAAGTACTTTAAATCATCCACAGTATCCATGACTAATTGCTCAATAGAATCTTCATTCTCATCTTGTAATGTACTGAAAATACTTTTTGATATTGGTACATCAATCTTGGAACTATGAATAACTTCCTTGTTCAGATGAATTTTGTGACAAGAGTTTGACATATATCAAAAGGCTCCATGAGAAGTTTAACATCACTACTAATAGTTTGTTCATTTGAAATTTCAAAAATTTGTTCAGAAGAATTAGAAGTAACTTCATTACTTTGTGATTTTTTTTGCTCTATATTCAGATTTTAGATGACCAATAATTTTGCATTCACTACAAAACTTAGGTAATTTGTTGAGAATTATACCTTGAGAGAATCCATCATATTTAGTGATGATCAAAAGCTTGTGTGGTAATTTCTTTTTCAAAATCTATTTCAACCACAACTTCCACAGAATAACCACTTTCATGGTTCAAAATTGCTTTATCTACCTTCACCGGATTTCTAATTGATCTACTGATGGTAAATAATGTTTTATCATCCTAATATTGCAAGCTCAATCCTGAAAATTACACCCATACCATTCCAGAAGAAGTACGTTGACTTTCTGGTCTAAAATTAGGAATCCAATTTCTCACCCTTAATACATGATCCATAACTTCCCATCTTCCAGATTTAAGATATTTCTTATCTTCCTCATTTGATAATCTGATTGTAAAGAATCCTTTACCTAGTGAAATCATTTGACACGACCAAACTAATTTCCATTGATTTCTCAAAATAAATGTTTCATCTTATTACGGAGAAATCTAATCTACCAATCAACGAAAATCTCCAAGCAGCATATCTATCTTCATCAATATCATTAACCAGATTTACTAATGGATGTACTTCCAAAGAAATTAAAATATCAACAACTAATGAAACACTATCGGGAACATCATTGTTTTCCTTGAAATTCATTTTATTACTACAAAAAGATACTAATTATTATTCATTAATGAAAGACCTAACTAATCTCACTTGAATCTACTAATTATTTTGTGCTAATTGAGAGAAAATTTGTGATGAAAATAAGATTTTTGAGTGTTTAATGCGCTGAGTTGGAACCGATCCTCAAAGACTCTCTTTCTTCAACCCCTGTCTCACCAGATAAGGATTCACATGTTAGTATGGTTTCGATTCCATCGGCTAAATATCTAGCAATACCTATCTGTTTGAGACATCTGTGAAGTCATATTTAATAATTAACATAAATACTAATTTACTAACATCATGCTAACTTATTTCATGATGCCATCATTCTAATTTATTTCATCATGTTAAAGTGTCAAACTAAAAGTTCATGCATATGAATTATTATTACAGCTTTTTTTTTTTATTGCATAGGTTTTTTATTATTATTATTTAAATTTTGCTGACTAAATTCTTATGTATCTATTTTCTTGATTTTTTTTTCTCCGATCTTGATCTATACTTTTGTTATTTCATTGAAACTTTATTATTATGACAACACCCTAAATTATCATATATATATATATATATATATATGAAGAACAAGGGGAAGATGGCGAAAGCATTGCAAAAGAATAAGGACAACTACTCCATAACTTAAATGTTAAATAAAAAAGTACTTGTATAGTTCAAAGATAACATTCAACATCAACATCATCATCCGGTATCATGAATTAAGAAAAATCAAATTTGCTAATAAGTAAACAACATGTCAACAAACAGTAGATTTAGTAGTAAATAGGTATCATAAATAAAAATTCTGATAAAAATCTAAAATTACCTCTTAAACTTGTAGTTAAAACTTAAAAGTTTCAAAACTCTGAGAAATGAAAGATTTTCTTCGTGTAAGAAGCAGATCTATCGAATGCTCGTCTACTACACCAGTGGTGTTTTTAAAGGACGAACATAAAGAAGAGAAAGGAATAGTAAGAAAATAATTGTTTTTTCTAAGAAAGGGAAATAAAAAGAAAAAGTAACAGAAGGATGCGACATGTTGTTCATTACTTCCCCAACTTGGATTTTACTTGAATTTTCAAGTGAATCGAGCTCACTGCTTTATTAAAAATTGAAAAGGAAACAAAATAAAGGGACAAATCTAACAGCTCTAGCTAGCTAGGCTTTATACTTTTTTTTTGGTAAAATTATTTGAAAGGTATTAATGATCGTTTGATTCCTTCTTCACATTATTTGAAAGTTGAAATGTTCTTTGTCTAGGGTTATATACATGTATTGCATTATTGTCGCTGACTAAATTTAAATGACTACAATTCACGGTCACGAATTTATCAAACTTCCTTAAATTTGTATGGTATTAAAAACACTAAAAAGTTTTTTTTTTTTTTTTTTAAATTATCTAGAAAAAATTAGTAACAACCTCTTTTAACCTCATTATAATGTCTTCACACACATTGTAACCGTTAGATAGAAATTTCAAAGGGTGAAATTATCTTTGGCCCAAATTTGATTTTTCTTATATCTAAAACCCACCGTTTAAATTCTCTATATTAACAACCCATCATTAAGTTAAAAATTGATTCAATTACGAGAATAACCTTTTATCTAAATTTTTGTTTCTTTCTACTTTAAAAAACGGTTAGCAAATTGATAAATTCTCCCATAAATATCTCCCTAAATTAACTCCTTCAAAATCTCCCTAAAATAACTCCCTAGTCCCTACATTAATCCTAGAAAATCTCCCTAAAATAACTGATCTTTCTCTCCACGTCTTTTTACCGTAATAAATAACAATTCCAATAAATCTCCTAAAATAATTCTATTCATGTCGTTTGACTTTGGAAATTTTAATTTTCATATTTCAGTGAAAATTGCAATTGTCAGGTGTTGCCAATAGTTATCACGACCTTGGAAATTTTCAGGTGTTGCAATTTTCAGTTGTTGCCAATAATTCTATTCCATGCCGTTTGACTTTGGAAATTTTAATTTTCATATTTCAGTGAAAATTGCAATTTTCACAACCTTTGATAATTCCAACTATCGCATGTTGTCATTGTGAAAATCATAAATCTCATGATATGGTGAAAACAATAGTTATCGCGGTCTTTGATAATTGCAATTATCACATGTTGTCAATTGTGAAAATTATAAATTTCACAATACGGTGAAAACAACCATTATCACGACCTTTGAAAATAACAATTATCACAAGTTGTGATAACTACAACTATCGGTGGCTACAAAAAACGTGTAGAACAATCCTGGCTGTAACATTCACTGTCCCAAAAGAATAGTTACAAAAACAATTTTAACTCCCGTAAGCCATCATGTTGCGACGAACATATATAATCAAAAAAGAAAATTCACGTTTAACCAAATTTGATCACTGTTGTTAAAAAATCATGCCTTACCGATAAACCAAGCTTCAACCTAACATAGAATTCCAACAAAGAACAATCCCTAAGATTAGACAATAAATTCAAACCAATCTGAGTTAAATGAAAAATATAAAACGAGATCTAAAACAAAAAAATCAATCACCAAATCAATATCAAATTTAACTCGGTAGTTCATGCAATCATAACCAATTTATATTTTAAAAAACAAAAATTGTCACTAACCCCTTTGAGACAAAACTGAGAATTAGGTAGAGAGAGAGAGAGAGAGAGAGTACGTAGGGAGAAACAAAGGAACCCAAATCCTCCTATATAGACTGTGACGTTGTGTGATCCAAATCCACTTATATAGATTCTGCGAAACTATAGAAATTCAAAGAAACTGTATGGGGGCGAGGTGTCTTCTTCTTTTAGTATCATTATTCAATTCATGATGCCAACCGTTAAGAAAGAGAAAGGGTTAAACTGCCACCCACAAATGACGCTTGACCGATTATCATTGGATTTTTGTTCTTTATTAATACGTAATGGATAAAGGTCATTTTAGTCATGTTAAAAATGAGAAAATAAAAATTCATATTAAAACTACTAATCCTAACCGTAAATCTTATGTTTTGGGCTACAAATATATACCATTTTAATGATGGGTTTATAAAAGAGAGAGGAACCAAATTTGGGTTCCTCGGAAATTTCCACAAATTTCAAATCATAATTTTATTTTTCTCTATTTAACCGTTATAACTCGCATTATTTAAAAAAAAAAAAAAACATACAAAAATTGTTTTTACTACTTTAGGAGAGCAAAAATGCATTTTTCCAAATTTATAGAATAAAATACAAAAATGCAAAATAGCTCGTGTTTTGTCCGAAAGATGACCACACCAATCAAAATGCGTTATAAAAGTTACGCCCTGTGCCCATAAGGCGCACACTACATTTTCCTGGTTTATTATCCGCCCACTTCCTAAAAGTTATCCCATATTAAAAACCAAGTCTTGGAGTAACACTTCGATTAGCGAGTTTCTTAATTTGCACTAACCCTAGTGTTACTTACTACTGGTAACTACAGTTGTCCAACGCAATGAAAACGAGTGGAGATGTAAACTTGGGTTTCAAGAAATACTTCCACATCTATAAGTAGCCATTGCCATGACAGTTCTCTGTTTTATCGCGTTCCCCTGTTTCATCTCTTGTACTAGCCTCTAAAACTCTCTGGTTCTTGTGCTTTACATGGATTTATCTAAGTCTCTAAACATGGGTTATCTTTCTAATTCAGAATCGAAGGGTAAATCACCATCATCATCAACAACTTCTTCTACTAACAGTATTGCTATTGATTCTAAGAAAAAGAGGAAGATTTTCAGATCTAGATGGACGAATATCAAGAAGAAATGTGGTGAATTAACTACATTATGCGATGTCGATGCTGTTTTGGTGTGTAATTTTGAAGACAAATTTCAGGAGATTGTGAAAAAGTATCATTGTATAAAAGGGGAAAAGGAAAAGGGGGTTTGATTTACCAGGTTCTGAAGACAAATTTCAATTTATCTGGAGAATTGTGAAAAAACAGTATCATGATCAAAAGGGGAAAAGGAAAAGGGGGTTTGATTCTTCTTCTACTGATGATGATGGTAACAACATAATTAATAAGAAGAGTATTTCAAATGAAAGATTTTGCCCTAATTTATCTGAAGTTTCAAATATGGAATCTCTGGTTGAAATTGGAAACAGGGTGGAGTCTGTAGCCCTAGTTAATACTGCTTTGAATAATAGGATTCATAATGAAGAACAGATGGTTTCTACTACTTGTTCAGGTTCAGCGTTTATGGATGACCCAACCCATTCCGGCGGCAATTACGGATTTGACATTGATGAACAGAATCAGGGTCTTCTGATGAATGAGTTTGAAGATGAACAACAAATTCAGCATGGGTCCACCAGTGAATATGATTATTCTTCCATTTTATCCAATGATGATTATGAGTTTAATGATTTGATTAACTCTGCATTTGAGTATGATCATCAGAATCATGCGATGATGATTAATGAGTTACTATGTGCACGATAATGGTGATATGCAGCAGCAGCAACGAATAAGATTCTCAGTCATATTTATTCCCAAGTCAGCTAATCCTTATTTCTAGGGCTTGCTCTTTGTATATGATATCTCAACTCTGAGTATTTTGTGTGAATTCAGTTAACAGTAATTCTCATTGTAATTGGATGATTCAATTAATTTAATTGATCTTTATAATTTCTTCTCTAACTTTGATTAAAAACATAGTACACTTTACCCGAATAACATTTAAGCAGCTACAAACTCATGCCTTGATGCAACAATATTAGTGCTATGCAATAGAATGAACAGCTTTTGAGGTTTCAGACGTAGCTGTTTAGCACATTGAGATAGCTGCAAATGGTTATAGCAAATAGTCACTTCCATTATACAGGCCCTCACGGCCACAACACGTGCAATTCTAATATAAAAGGCTAAAGCATTGACTGTCTTAAGAGATGAGTGAACCACTACAAGTACAAAAGGAATGTTGTTCTTTGGGCATGCACAGCCATTAAACGATAAGCCATAGCCAAAAACTGATGATATGTCCAACCAAAACCGCTTCTCTAAGTTACTGTAATATTGGTTTGTAACCAGACATCTGTTCTAGCAAGAAATACAGCAATTCAAGAAAAACACCAGTTAATAAAATCTTGAAACGTCTCTATAATTGATAAAATCAAATTCTCAGAGCTCAGACTGCCAAACTTTAGCGTCTCGACTTCTTTTTTGATGACCTTGATGAAGAAGGCTTGGACTGCTCTGCAGCTGGTTTTGCAGCTGTTGCCTGGTTAGGTTTTGATTTCGAATTGCTGCTGTTAGAGCTGCTGGATGCTGCAGTATTTGTGTCCTGCTTGTCTCTAGACACTGAACCCTGCGAACCTCTAATCTGAGCTCTTTTATCCTTCCTCTTAGGCCTGTAACTAGACCTCTCCCTCTTAGGCAACCATCGCTCTGGATCCGGTGGGGGGCCTGGGTTATTAGGATCAAACCCTTTAGGGTACTTGGGCTTTCTCTTTCTCTTTTCTTTGATTTTGCTTTGCCCTTTGCCTCCTCATCTTCTACAATATGCAAATCAGCATTATTCTCAACATGCTTAGCGCCAGATGTTTTCTCCAAAGAATCCACATCCACTCCTTTAAGCCCTGGCAACGGCTTTAGCTTTTTCTCGTAGGTTTCTGCCTTCTCCACATCCGCTCGTGCAACTGTGGTAACCAACCCAACCAAAGCCTCAACACTTTTGTGGCTCTTAAACAAATCCTCGTATAAGCGGGCTGCCTCTTCTTCCCGCCCATGCTTGAGCTTAAATCTTGCAGCTTCTTGCATGATCACGTCAAGCTTGTTATCGTCACTCATGGCATTAGACCACCAAGTAATAGCAGAATCAAGAACTGCGGTTGCACCATCAATATCCCCATCTCGTTCTTTCAGTGAGACAAGTGTGGCGACAGTAGCTGGCATGTGTTGTATATCAGGAATCCTGGATAGTGAATCTGCAGCTATCTTAGGATGGTTGGCAGCAGCAGCAATCTGAGCACGTGCAAGGAGGGCCACCTTTGACTTCTCTGGGAATTTGTTGGCAAACTGGCCAAGGATCTCTTCAGCTTTCACAGCTTTGTTCTCTTTAACGAACACCGCGGCTTGAAGAAGTGTTGGCATCACACTACCTGGGAACATCTCTGAAAAAGCAGTTACAAGTTCTCGAGCCTGCATTTTTATCACAGGCAGGACAAGGTGCATGAGTATAGCATGAATACTATAGAAGAACCTGTATAATATAGTGCATCAAGGAGAAAGAAAAAAAGGAGCCAATCTACAGTTATGGTATATATTACAAATACTGGAACATCTCGAATGTAGAACAAAAAAAAAGAAACCAAAATCAGTCCTCTGTCTCTTCTTAGAGAAGAAAGTAGAAATTTTCCTGAACATTTGATAACCTCAGAAGTAGTAGAGGAGAGGGGTAAAATGTAGCAGCGCACCTGATCTACCCTTGAAGCGTGTAGTAGTAGAAGCACACGATTAGAGTATATTGCCTCTTTCTGTCTCGAGGATAGCTTCAAATCAAGCCCTCGAGCAAGCTGGAACCCATGTGCTGCATTACCTTTCTCTATCAGCTTATCAAGTTTTCTAAGGCAGTCGGATGCATCCTTTGGACCCTTCAGCGCAATAAGGTTGTTTATTGCCACCGCAAGTGATGAATCATCGCTTAGGTTTCGAGTAATGATATCCACATAAGTTTCAATGGCTTCTTGTGGGTGTCCAAGCAGCTGAAAAATAAAATTAATTTTCATTATTAATGGATAAAATACTATTTCGGGGAAAGAAAACAATCCAATACAATCATATCTTCACCTGCCGAACATAAGCCAACTGTACGGCTATAGGAGCAAGTTCCATCTCTATCTCATCATCAGCCCAATTGTCCTCCATTAGTGTTTCTTGACCGATTCTGTCAAAATAAGGGGTTTTATTCCAGTGAGTTCTTTGTTATGTAAGAAAATAAAATGGAAAGCTTATGTAAGTGATATTGCAGATAAAAAAGTCCTCATAGTTTTCTACAAGCACCTTCTAGCTGAAAGCAACTGTTGTTCTGCTTCCACATATTTTTGCCTCTCGATCAAAGAACATGCATTATTATACGCCAGTTCAAAGCTGCTATTGGGTTTAACTTTGAGCGCTTTGAACATGCACCCCCATACTTTCCCTTTAAAGGAGAGCCCTCTAGGGCAATTGACATGTGCATTTTCTTGGCTGGAGGAGTCATTGCTGGTTCTTGACGTCTTCTCGCCTTTGGATTACTAGTACTTTCTGGAAGAAAAAGATAGTCGGCATTAGAGGGACAAGATTATGAAGTCCAACAATAAAAGGGAAAAAGTAAAAAATCTTTACCACCACTATCTCCATTGGAGGGTTCATTCTTGGACGGACTCATTATCACCATAAGAACTGGATTTCAAATTGATGTGCGAGGTTAATGGAGTCTGGCTGTTTACTATGCTGCTACCTCCATTAGCGATTCTGGGAGTTTGGGGAAGAAGATATGCTTTTATTTCTTCTCCGGATTTGACAGTACTGAAAAAACTTGTCGCTCCAGATGTTTCAGCAATAGAGACATATGTCTTTAAAGTTTCTTCACTAGTTATCTTTAAGCGTTTTCTTAGTCCCGTCGGCACAAATAGAAAACTGTAGCCATGAAAAGCAGGTATGTGCCTGAATCCCAAACCATCTAGTGCCTTATTCTTGACATGTTCAAGTTCAACAGTGTAGCTATCCGGTGAACACACACAGGTTGTAAACAACCGTCGTAGGTATCATTGCCTTCTTTTTCCACCCATTCAGCATTGTAGTGAATGAGAACGCATTTTCTTGTCATAATGTGGAGGAAGTCGGTGAAAAAAACCCTGCACATACCGAAACACATTATTAAAGATAACTAAAGATACAAACATTAGAACGGAAATCACATTATCTCCTCAAACTTTGGAATGAAAATCACACATAATGACTGCGGTCTTTTAAAAAACTACATAATGTCGTTCGAATATTAGAATTATATAAGAATGTGGATCTATTAAAATTATTCTAAAACCTATTGAAAATCATATCACTAGAAAAGGCTGAATCAACGTATGCATCTTATCATTAAACCATATATGAGACTGAAAATTGGAAAAACAAAATCTCACTAATCTAATCCCAAGTAATCCCTAAAAAACTAAACAAATAGATGAAAATAACTTCATAGCAAGAAACCAACATGTATAACAAAGGAAATCCTAACTTTTTATCATCAAACATATGGAAACAGCAAAACTAACCCTAGCATATATAAAGATTAAAACTTGGAAATCGATCAAAAAAAAAAATGGAAGACAAACAACAAGGTTAAGAGATTTACCTGTGAAGGAGAAAGATTAGACCAAAGAAATGAGAAAACCCGTGATGTAGACGGATTTAGAGAGGAAAATGACTGAGAGAGGCAAGGTAATCTCATTTAATGAAAATTAATTAGAGGGGAAAATGACAGAGAAGCAAGGGATTCTCATTTAATGAAAATAAACCTAGTTTTCGGCATAGCTCCGTGATCTCATTTAGACAAAGAGAAGTGAGCCGTTTGATTGAAATATAATAACGGTTGCGATATCATTTATTTGGAACGCGTAATTTGGGATATGGAAACTAATTGGGAGATATAGCTAAATGACAAAATAGGGATCCAAATATTCTAGCTGGGTTACCCTTTATATAATTAAATTATTAATTCCTAATCTAACCCTCCCTAATCATAATTAGTTATTAATCCTAATTAGTAAAATATTAATGATTTGGGGGATATAATTTGTGTATTTATGTTTATTTGAATTTGTGTGGGTTAGTTGAGAGTAGAATGAGGGAAAAAAAATTTGAGTAGAATTTTTTTTTTTTTGAAAATGGAAGATGATTGTGATGAGAGACTTGCAGTTGCTGAATCTTTAGCTCAATTACAACAACAATCATATCTTCAATCTTCGATTAATGATAACAACTCACAATTGTTGTATGATGAACCAACACCTTTGAATCATTATTTTCGTGACCATGAAATGTTTTGTGAAGAACCAACTCAAGAAAGTAAACATGTTCAAATCTGGCAAGCAACCCCAACACACGGGTAATGCTTCAAAGAGGTCGAAAATTTGTTTTTTTTTTGAAACCGCCATTTACGTACCGAAAAAGCTTAGTACCAAGATGCTCGTTGTATGAATTCTATCTGCCTTATCATTTAACCTAGGCATTGTATTCATATATATTTGTATGCCGGGACAAAATATCCCCCACTATTCAAGAACATACCTAAGGTATTCAAACCAAGATTGTATGCCTAGGTACACATTTATACTTTTTACCTACCAAAATATTCTATGGAATATTCAAACCGTGAGATGTGAGTACATGACATAGAATGCCTAAGTTTACGATACCGCATAGCAACTTAAATGTCGAGGATGCTTGGGTTTTACATGAAAAACATACGAAGCTAATGATATTTTAAACTTAAATACCTAAGCATTTGTTTCTTTTAACTTCGTAGATGTCGGAACCTAATACTGATATGAAAACACAAATTCCTTGAATTCGGGTTTTAATACCGGCATGGAGAGTCGATTACCATTTATGCCTGTTCTTAATCCCTAAGAAGCACTTTACTTATCGACAATGTCGGTTTTAACTAATCCAATTTTCTTTTCATTCATTCCTTAGATTGTGACATACAACGATCAACCAAACTCCAAACCGCTCCATCGGGATACGTCGGAGTACTATAAAATGCCTCGGGTATGTTACCAAACAATACTTTCACCTAGTTTTTACAATTTTATGTTGGGATTTGCTTGTAATCTCCCATTGTTGTCCTTATGTAGGGAATAAAATATGAAAAGGAAGCAATTGCTTGGGCAAAAGCGACGGCTCTTAATAACATGTGTGTCTTAGTGAGGAATACCCAACGTTCAGATGTTTGTTTTGAGATGGTTTGCGAGAGAAGTGGAAAATACAATGAGAAAAATAGCCATAAGAGAAAGGGTTATGTATATGAAAAGAAGACTAAGAGGGTATACAAGACGAGCTTCGAGAAGGATGACTACCCCTTTAAGCTTGTATTCTATCTAAGAGGTTCAAAAAGAAGAAGAAAAAAATGGGAATGTAAGCTGTGGTTTGGCGTCACAACCACCCCGATCCAAAGAAAGATTTTGAAGGTCACTCCCTAGTTGCGAAGCTAAAACCCGATCAATTCGAGGATGTAAAGATGATGACCAAAGCATGTATCAAACCAAGAGTGATTCTCAGAACCTTCAAGGAAAAGGATAAGACCAACGTTTCTTCACTCACTACAATTTATAGCGCACAAGCAACCATTAAAAGGTTGGAATGGGAAGGGAGGAGTGTTATGCAAGAATTTGAGAAGATAGTTTGGGATCACAATTACACGCGTATCATTAAAAGAGGTCCGGACAACAAGCCGCTTCAAATATTCATTTCGCATCCTTTTCTTTCATAATTGGCTCATACGTGTTGTGATGTTCTTATGATGGACTGCACCTACAAGACAAACAAATACAACATGCCGTTGTTCAACATCGTGGGGCAAACATCGGACAAGGTAACATTCACATTGGCTTGGTGTTTAATGGAAAATGATAGGGATTACAATTATCATTGGGCATTGCGGCAATTGAAATTATTGTTCCCGGAAAATTATTTTCTGAAGGTCATCATAACCGATCAATTTGACGCACTAATGAATGCCATATCCGACGTATATCCGGATGCACAAAATTTCCTATGTACATATCATATAGGTGAAAATGTGAAAAAACATTGTCATGCTTTGTTTGAACCCTCTAAGGGCTGATATTAAGAAGAGAATGGTTGCTCACCTAGAGGAAGATGTTCGCAAAGAGAAACTATCACCCGAAGAAGAAGAAAATGAAAGAGGAAAGATTAAAAGAGCGAGTCGACAAAGAACACGATGAAAATCATAAAAGGTGGTTGGAATTTCTAAAGGATTGGGAGAAAGTTTATTGGTCTCTTACCGAGGACATGTATGAAAAGAGATTGAACAAGTTTATTGCCAAATATAACGAAGTGTATCCAAGTGCCGTCTCATATTGTCGGGATAATTTGTTGGATAAGTTCAAGGAAAAATTTGTGCGTGCGTGGACAAATCGTTATAGACATTACGGGAATGAAGCAACTAGTATAGCGGAGTCCTCTCATGGGAGATTTAAAGATCTCATCCAGTCCGGCCAGGGAAACGTGGTTACGGTCACCGAGGCAATGGAGCAACACTTTAAGGCCGATATCGATAGGATCAAGAAGGCTTTTGAGAAAATCTCAATGGAATCAAATATGTTACGTCCGCTTCACCAGGAGACTCTTCAGGACTTTGTTGCGCATCATCAACAGGTATTTCTGGATTGGGTTTATCACGAGATTTGCGACGAGCCATTGCTTTGATATAGAAGATGAAAAAAATAGGGAGAGATTGAATAGATCGAATATTTTTCTTTCCAAAACCGTCACTTATATAGCATGAGTAGTTTGAAACCGACGAGCCATTAAAGAAACCCATTACAATTTTACTCATTAAAGATTTGGTAACCGTCAAATTAGTGGAATGAAATTTAACCGTCAAACAAGTTGAATGAAATT